>CABHPH010000435.1:0-51176 GCA_902168325.1 Peromyscus nudipes | reverse complement strand
GACTGCTCGAGCAAGGACTTATGACAAGCCCTGAACTTTCCTATTATACAGAGACTGTGACAAATGATACAGGACTTGACAATTAACCTAAATTTTTTCTTTTCAAGATTCCCTAAAGATATCTTCACCCCTAGAAAGCAAAAAGAAAAAGAGAATAAGATATGAGATAGATCATTGAATCTACTCTGAGAAAAAAGATAAAGAAAAATAGGATAAACAGGTAGATCACTGAATCTACACTGAAGAAAAATGGGGGAAGATATAAAAATGACAAAAGGTAGCATACGCCTTTAATCCTAGCATTCCAGAGGCAGAAATTCTTGTGTTCAAGGATACACCCAAGCATGGTGACCCACGCCTTTAATCCCAGAAAGCCAGTCTTTAATCCCTGGGAGTGGTGGTAGAAAGCAGAAAGGTATATAAGGCGTGAGGACCAGAAACTAGAGGCATTTGCCCTGGAGAAGCCTTTGGCCTGGATAAGCATTTTGGCCTGGTTAAGCATTCAGGCTTCTAGCAGCAGTTCAGCTGAGAGTCATTTGGATATGAGGACATAGAGGCTTCCAGTCTGAGGAAGCAAGACCAGCTGAGGATCCGGCAAGGTGAGATAGCTGTGGCTTATTCTGTCTCTCTGATCTTCCAGTGTTCACCCCAATACCTGGCCCGGGTTTGTTTTATTAATAAGAACTTTTAAGATTCATGCTACAGCTTCTTATGACTTTGGGGTTCAAATCACTTAAAAATATATTGAGGAAAATATTATGGAGTTTTCACAGGAATGATTCTTTTCTTCACAGTTATTTAACTCTTATTCTAATCAAAAAGTTCCTGAATGTGTCTGACCACAGTTAGCCCAGTAGCGAAGTATATCTGTATAGATTTTAACCAGAAGTTTCCAGTTGGGGAGGTTGAAGTCATTAATTCTAAAAGTTATTATTGAAAGGTATTTGTTGCTGGGCGGTGGTGGCGCACGCCTTTAATCCCAGCACTCGGGAGGCAGAGCCAGGCCGATCTCTGTGAGTTCAAGGCCAGCCTGGGCTACCAAGTGAGTTCCAGGAAAGGCGCAAAGCTACACAGAGAAACCCTGTCTCGAAAAAACAAAAAAACAAACAAACAAAAAAAAAGGTATTTGTTGATTGCTGTCATCTTGGTCTGTGTTTGGCTGTCTAGGTTCTTTGTCCTATTTTGTATTTCAGTATTACGGTGCCCATTTGTTTTATTTGCATGGTCCCTTAGATATGCTTACTTTCTTCCTTCATTCCACGGTGCTGCTTCTAATATCCCATATAGGCCTAGTTTGGTGGATGTGAATTATTTCATGATAATGTGGCCTTGAGGAATTACTGTGTCCCCTTCCTTGGGAAAGATATGGGCAGTGAAATATTCAACTGAAATTGGACATCGCACTTCTCAAAATTAGGGATGGCCCCAAATTGCCAAGGTTTTGTGATTTAGATCAATGTAATACCAATAGCTTCGTATTATCATATATTTGTAAGAATGTGAAAGAAGTTAACATATCCCCAGGTGAAAAGAACATGAAAACTCAAAATTGTGTGGAGTTTCTTTCTAAAATATTCAGGCGTGCAAATAATTTCATAAGTACAAGCTCCTCATGGTAGTCAAACTGTGGATGGGAAATGGGAAATACAGTGCTGTTGCTTAAAAAGTAGATTGTTCTATTCTATATTAATTAATCATCTATAATATTTGGTGAATTGTATTTATATTCAATGATTTTTTTGAAGTTATTATAATTAATGAAATGAAATTTTTATACTTTATATTTCTGTTCATAGCTTCTGTGTGATTTCGGTAATAGCAAAGGACTGGTTCTTTCCCGTTTCCCCATGCTTACTGTAATCTCCTGTTGCTTATTTGTCTGTTCTTACAAGTGATAATCTAACATGGCTTGCTGCTATGTTCGATACAGTGACAAATTTTGGCATGACTCTCTTAGAACATATATTGAAAGATAGAGGGAAATAAGGTGTTGAAATGTTCTCTGTGTTTTATGGAAAGAACTATGATACTGTGTTAAAAATGACAAATATCATAAAGAAGTTCCCGTGAATTATACCACATAGTCAGAAAAAGCAGGGTTATTTAAGGTGGACAGAATGCAAAGATTACGAGTAGGAATTGATCTGAGTCACCCCCACACCAAAGAAATGCAATTTAAACGTGGAAATAAGGAAGGAAGTAATACAAGGAACTGTCTTTGTCAGAAGCCTTTTAGAAAAAAGTAAACAAGCGAAAACACATAGACATCATTACTGTGGATTCTGTAGAAGGTGCTCCCTGACAAGTTTTGAAGTCAACCTTCATTTGTAAATTTAATGTAACACTGAATGTTTATTTGTTTGTTTTGGCATGGGAAAATAAATTGGTTATTCTTTTAGGAATACTAATCTAATATATATATGTGTATATATATATATGTATATACATATATCATATGTATGTGATATGTGTTTTATATAGATGGAAAACATTACAAAAAATCTTAGAGTAAGTATTTTTTGATAGTTTTGATTTGTTCTTTTTTGACTGAAAATGTATTCTTCTCTTATACAATACATCTCCACAGTTTCCCCTCCCTTCAAGACTTCTAGATCCCCAACACCTCATCTTTCTCCCAGATCTACTCCCTTCCATTTTCTCTCAGAAAAGAGCAGCCTCCATGAGACAACAGCCAAACAGGACAAAACAGGATAGAGTAAGACAAGGGCAAAGCCCTAATATTCTATTCTGTTGCTGGAGAATTTCTCTCCAGCTCCCAAGTCCCGCCAGTCCCGGAACCCACTTATAAAATAAACACACAGACGCTTACATTATTTAAACTGCTTGGCCATTAGCTCAGGCCTATCATTGTCTAGCTCTTACTCTTATATTTAGCCCATTTCTATTAATCTTTACTTTGCCACGTGGCTCGTGGTTTACCGGTACTTTACATCTTCCTTGTCCTGGCGGCGGCTCCAGGCAGTCTCCCCTATCCTTCCTCCTTCCTCAATTCTCCTCTCTGTTAGTCCCGCCTATACTTCCTGTCTGGCTACCAGCCAATCAGTGTTTATTGATACAGAGCGATATCCACAGCACTATTCCCTTTGGCATGAGTAGGTACTCTACAGGCTACATAAAGAGAAACCTGGACACCAACCCCGGCACAAAACTCTTGACCAACAATCTGTCCTGCCTTCAAGATGTGCGGGGGCAATGTTGACACAGAACTTGTGGAATTGGCCAATCAATGTTTTGTTTAACTTGAGGCCTACGTCAACAGAGGGAACCCATACCCTATACTGTCTGGATGGCCAAGAAGTGGAGACTGGATAGTTCAGAGACATAGGACAGAACCAATCAGGACTGGCAACAATAGTCAAACAACAACAACAATGGGAGGATTCCTAATGGCATTCTGTTATACTCATACATTAGTCCTCTGTTCAGTCGTCACCAGACAGGCTTCCTCCTGCCGCAGATGGGAGCAGATGCAGAGATCCACAGTCAGACGCTGTGCAGAGAGAGGATCTAAGTTGGCGATCTCCATTGCGTCCTTCCACTCTGCATTCAGAAAACCCCGTGGAAGAGGGGGAAGAAAGACTATAGGAGTCAGAGGGAATGGAGGACACCAGGGGAATGTGGCCCACTAAATCAACTACACAGGGCTCACATAGGTTCACAGAGACTGAAGTGGCAAGCATGGAACTTGCATAGGTCTGCATCATGTCATCTGCATATATGTTATGGCTGTTAGCTTGGTGGTTTTGTGAGACTCCTACCACTTAGAGCAGATATGTCTGTGACTGTAGTGGGTAGCCATTCCAGCTTTGATCTGGAAGTTCCAACCCCCATTGAGACTTCAGCAACTGTCACGCCTACAAGGCGAGGCCAAGAAAGGCCCCCCGGAGACCCGAGATCTGGATGGGCCAGTACTCTCTCTGTTCCTGGACCCGAGACGGTGGAGGTGGACCAAGCACAGCTCCAGAGAAAACCGCTGGACTGCGATACACCTTCCCCAGACCCCACGACCTACCTATCCCTTCATTTGTAAGTTACCCACTAAATAAATATTCCTTTTAACTACGTGGAGTGGTCTTAATAATTTCACTAATATCTGACACTTTTTTTTTACCTGCTCTTGGGACACTTTCCCTCCTACTGGGTTGCCTTCACCAGCCAAGAACATTCTTAGAAAGACAAAAGGAAATATCTTCCATTAGTAATGTCTATGCTACTGTAGTAACATTAACAAATATTACATACATAGTAAGATCTAACGCTGGGACCATGGTGAATATAACTATTCATTTACAGAGGGTAAAGATACAATGTTGGAGACAGTACAAACTTTCTAAATAAATGCTGGCTATTGAAAGTTATAGGACTGTTTTAACTATTCTGGGTTTTTTGTTTTGGTAAGATTGCCATTTTTATTATGTTGATTATACCTATCCATGATCATGGAAGATCTTTCCATTTTCTGATATCTTCTTCAATTTCTTTCTTCAAAGACTTAAAGTTCTTGTCATACAGGTCTTTCTCTTGCTTAGATATACCTCAAGGTATTTTATATTATTTTATATTATGTAGCTATTGTGAAGCTGGCCTACCCGGGTAATCAGATTGGTGACTATCGCAACTGTCATCATAGAGTCTTCATCCAGTAACTGATGGAAACAGATGCAGAGACCCATAGCCAAGCACCAGGCCAAGCACCAGGAGTCCAGTCAAAGAGAGGGAAGAGGGATTCTATGAGCAAAAGGCATCGAGATCATGATGGGAAAATTTACAGATACAACCAAACTAAGCTAGTGGGAACTCATGAACTTTACACCAACAGTTGTGGAGCCTGCATTGGACTGGACTAGACCCTCTGCATAAGCAAGATGGTTGTAGTACCTTGGTCTGTTTAAGGGGCCCCTGGCAGTGGGAATAGGATCCATCCTTGGTGTATGAGCTGGCTTTTTGGAGCCCGTTACCTATGGCGGGATGCCTTGCTAGGCCTTGATGCGGGGGGTGGGGTTGGGGTGTGGGCTTGGTCCTGCCACAACTAAATATACCAGGCTTTGCTGACTCCCCCTTGGAGGCCCTACCTTTTAGGAGAGGGGGTTCGCTGGGGAGGAAGGCTTGGGGGAAGCAGGAGGAGGGATGAGAAGGGGATCTGTGGTATTAAAACAAATAAAAAATTTCTTAATAAAAAAAGGAAAAAAAAGAAAGTTATAAGGCTTGAAGTATTTCTCTGCATAAGAATAAGTAGCATTGGATTTGTGGAGATGAAATGCCCCAAAGTCCTTTCGTGTAAGTGAGAAAGTTCATTTATGCAGGGACACACTTAACAGCAGTGACTGCTGGAGCTCCTTTGTACTTTGCTTAGTGAGCACATCACCTTGAGGCTTTTGTCTGTTTCCTCTTTTGTTTTTGAGATCGTGATTATATCACTCTCCTCTTTCATTTCCTTCCTCTAAATGTTCCCATGTACCACCCCATCCCTTGCTCTCTTTCAAATTCATGTTTTTTTTAGTTGTTGTGTGTGTGTCTCTCTGTGTGTGTACATGCATTCCTAAATACATAAACACAACCTGCATAGAAATTATAATGTTGCTTTTATGTATAGTCTTTGGACTGACCATTCGAAAAGATTGCAAGAGCCAGATGAATAGAGACTTTGCTATGAGGTTGTCTCCAACAAATGTCAGATGCTACACCCATAATGTCTCACCTACTCCCCTTTACATCAAAATTTACTCATGTTATCATCACAAATCATTATAAAATTTTTGAATCTTCTGCATATAAGTGTGTTACCTGCATGTATGTCTGTGTACCACATGTGTGCCTGGTGCCCGTGGGAACTAGCAGAAGATGTCAGATGCCTGGGAGTGGAGCCACAGGCTGCTGTGAGCTGAGATGTGGCTGTTGGGTTGCAAACCTGGGTTCTCTAAAAGAGTAGCCGGTGCTCTTAACCTTTGAGCCATCTCCAGTCACAATCATCAGCAATTACAAAGGGTGGCATGAAATTCTAGGAAACAAAAGGGAAAGTGTTGAAAATATATATATTGAGTTTTCTATATGATTATCTTTTACCTAGGAAAAGTCCCACAGAGATTATCACTTGAATATTGCAAAGAGGGATTCCACACTCTGTCCATTCTATATGGTCCATAGATGGCATTAAAGCTTTTCTGTTGTGAAGCATGACATCTGTCATCATTCTTTCCACTGGAGATTCTCTCAGTTGTTTTAAAGGCCGAGGAGTGTTCAGGGGAACATATTGGTGTTTTTCTTAAATGTTTTACATGCTAGGCTCTGAAAATCAAAAGAGAAGAGAGAAAGTAAACAAATAAATAAATGGCCCACAACCCAAGGGAAAATGATATTTTTCAGTCTTTTCTCAGGAGTTTTCTGAAATCACAAGAATACTTGCTATCCTTCATGTGGTTAGAAACCTAAACACTGCCAAAGACACATCTCTCATTTCACATTTCAGAAATGATGCAAACTATCATTTTATCCCCCAGGGCTTGGAAGAGTGGGTCAGCTTTGCAAGTGTTCTGCTTGGAAGAGACTTCATATTTTCTACCAATTCTTCTAAACATACATTTGGACACTACGTCATCAGCTCTAAAAGCCTCATCTTTTATCAGGAAGTGATGAAAAACACAAGAGTAAAAAAATTATAAGTGTGTTAACTGTTCATTAAATGTTAATTGACCATCTGAGGTGGCCACCAGGGTCTCATGCATCTACTAAGGGATTGAGTGTCTTCTGCAAGGCCATCTACCTGAAGACACAAGGATAGTGGAGTGTTTTTTCCAAGCAATAAGACACATAAAGTTTTAAACAAGCTATTCAGAGAAACAGCACAGTAAAAATCTAGCATATAAATAAAAATGTTTACAAATAATGGTCGAGATCATTTCTTTTTAACTCTGCCTGTTTTTGTTTCTCAGATTATTTCTTAAGTTATATTGATTTTTACCCCTCACACACATTATTAACATTGATGAAATCAAAGAAGATAATTTTTCAGCTACAAAAGATGAGATTTTCTTAGTAGAACCATCACTTACCTAGAAAGCTTACAATAGGTGAATAGCTATTATGATTCTGAATGAAGTTTTTAACAGTTCTTGGTCTCATGGAAACACAAGGGATTTCATGAAATCAGTCTTTGTCTTGGGAATCATTTGCTTGCCTTGGTGAACTTAGGCTGAATTCTATTTTCTAAACTGCCAGGCTGTCACATACAAAATTCTACCACACAGAAATGTTCCAAGGATGTTATTACACTTCTGTAACATATTGTGGAGTCATCAAGTGTCTTTAATTTTGAATATACATACAAATGACTACAAACTTATAAATTTCAACAAAGTCAATCTGTCTTTATAGGAATTCAAATGTATTTTCAGTTCATTTTACTTTTGTTAATGTTTTTGTCTTATTATAAAGCGAACAGGAAATTCTATGTGTGACCAATATAATAGTTACCTCTTAACATTAATACTGGGATTTATAACTTAATGCACTTAGTGTTAAGAATGGAAGCTCCATCATACCACACAGACACTGGCTCAAATATGTTTATAGTGGCTTTATTCATAATAGCCAGAAACTGAAGGGTCCAAGATGTCCTTCAACCAAAGAATGGAGAAAGAAAATGTAGTACATTTACAAAATGAAGTATTACTCAGTTTTTAAAAAAATGACATCATGAAATTTTCAGGGAAATCAATAGAACTAGAAAAAAATCATCCTGGATGAGGTAACTGAAACCCAGAAAGACAAACATGGTATGTACTCACTTGTAAATGAAAATTAGCTGTTAAGTAAGTGAGAGTCATGCTACAATCCACAGACCCAAAGAGGCTAAGTAACAAGGAGGGCTCTAAGGGGGGGGGGCACAAGGATATCCCTGGGAAGGGGAGATAGAATAGATTTTGTGGGTGACCTGGGGGTGGGTGGAGAGGGATGTAGGGGGAGAGTATGGGGAGAGGCAACTGAAATTGAGAGGAAATGGGAGCGTCAATGTGGCAACTTAGTACAGTAGAACCTCTCAGGACTCTATGAGGATAACCCTAGCAAGGACTAGGAATGGAGGATACAGAGCCTGAACTGGTCATCTTCTGTAACCAGGCAAGGCTTCCAGGAGTGGGATTAGGACACCAACCTAGCCACAATACTTTGGGTCTACACAATCTATCCTCCCTGCAAGATTTGCTGGGGCAATGGAATTGTATAAATGGGAGTGTCCAACCTATGGCTAGTTTAATTTGAGGCCCACTCCTCAAAATGAAGCACTCCTCAAGAGAAAGCCCAAGCCTGACACTACCTGGATGATGAAGAAGCAGAGACTGGATAGCCCAAAGACCTAGGATAGAAAAACAAAACAAAACAAAATAAAATAAAATAATAAAATAATAAAATAAAAATGTTATTGATAGCCTAGTTTCATTATGGCTTGCTGGTAGATAGCATGTCTCTATATCTTAGCTGCCAAGCGTTCACTCAGAGCTTTCCCAATTAATATATGACTCCACTGGTACTATAACCAGAAGACACACACTCAGAGTAATCCACTAATATTTACTGACTTTCTGCCAAGTCACAAAGTGATAGATGAGGCAAATCTACCTTTAATACACAGTTGATGGTGAAACTCAAGAGTACTGTGAATGAGAGTTGGGACAAGATACTGGCCTAAGTGGCCAGGCAGGCATGGCACACACCTTTAATCCCAGCACTCAGAAGGCAGAGGTAGGCTGATCTCTGTGAGTTCCATGCCAGCCTGGTCTACAGAGCAAGTTCCCGAACAGGCTCCAAAGCTACACAAAGAAACACTGTCTCGAAAAACAAAACAAAACAACAACAACAACAAAAATCTAGCCTAACTTCATTCATTCATTTATGTATTCACTCATCCACACATCTTTTCATTTTTCTTTAAAAAAAAATCTTGATTTCAAGAGTATTTATATTTAGCATTTAAAATTCTCAAAAGAACCTAAAAAAGAAAAAGTATCCTGAACAATGAACGGTCAGATGCACTTACAAAGGAATATCACTCACATCTTTCTTCTCTGAAATTATTCTTAAACAGTAGAAGATATTTTTCTGTCATCCTGCCCCTACTCATCCCCAAATTCTCTTACTCTTACATGGAAGTGACTTTTCACTTGTTTATCACCCAGGGGGAATAAGCTGTCATCTGTATACTGTATATTATGAATGAAAGACAATGTGAAATTCCCCTACATTACTATCATGATATCATTTCTTCTCCTCCCAGCATCATACCTCCATAAAAATGCAATTCCTAGGCTAGCAAGATGGCTCATTGGCTGACTACAATGTTATCATTGTCAAAACTTGAGTTTAATTCTTGGAACTCACATGGAATAGACTGTGCTACTGTAATTTTTCTTCTCTCTCACATACACACACAAGCACACACACACACACACACACACACACACACACACACACACACACCAGAGATTTCCTTCACTCTACTGTCTTCTTTTTTGAAGGCTCCCATCACACATAAAATTTATTAAATAAATTTATGTGCAGTTTTTCTTACTAATCTATCTTTTGTTTTAAGGTTCTCAACCATGAACCTTGTGATAGATGTGGAAAAACATAATACATTTCCTGGTCCACAGATCAAAGGTATAAAAGAACCCTGGATGCAAACAACCTTGTTCCTATTGAATTAAATGGATCATCTATACAAGGAACAGGTCATACAAAGCATCTCAGTACAGATGCCAATGATCTTGGGGCATCTTTCCTCATATTGAAATGGAGTTTACTCTCAATTCCATCCAAAATCATTGGCATTCTCTGGTCATAATGTTTGTCCACTTTGGCATACTAATGTAGCTAGAGTTTCCTACCTGGCCCACAGTCAGGACAAATCTCTGTCACCTGCCAGTCCCACAGCCACTCAGACCCAACCAAGTAAACACAGAGACTTGTATTGCTTACAAACTGTATGGCTGTGGCAGGCTTCTTGCTAACTGTTCTTATCTTAAATTAATCCATTTCTATAAATCTATACCTTACCACGTGGCTTGTGGCTTACCAGCGTCTTCACATGCTGCTTGTCATGGCGGCTGGCAGTGTCTCCTCCCACCTTCCTGTTCTCTCAATTCTCCTCTCTGTTAGTCCTGCCTATACTTCCTGCCTGGCCACTGGCCAATCAGTGTTTTATTTATTGACCAATCAGAGCATTTGACATACAGACCATCCCATACTAACATTCCTAAATAGCACCTATTCAGTCAGATAGAGATTTTAAGAACAAACTAAAAGTAATCAAAAGTTTAGAATCATATTAACCTAGTAAAAATTATTTCTGTCACCTTTGAATTTGAAGCTTCCTCTCCTCTCTAATATGTGGCTGCAACTGACCTTTGGAAGAGCCCTTTTGGTACAGATCCTACTCATAATTCAGACAATTGAAGCAACTTGTCAAGTGACTGACAGAATACTGTCAGAAATGTCACTTCATGACACATTTGAACTTAATTTGCACATATTGTCAGAATGCTAGAGATACTTCTACATGCAAGAGTTTATTGATTCAATCTACCCATTGAAGTTGCATGGAGACAAGATGCCCAGAAAATAAACCTGTGGATAGAATTGTATGCAATAGACTCTCATACCAAGTGGAGACCTACACCTGCTGTTGACACACCCCTTTGATAAAGTATTCATTTATTTATACGAACATGTGCACAAGATACATTGTACCTCATTTTTCTTGAGAGACTGAAACTTGGGCCAACTGATTAAGCAAACCAAGCTACTGCAGCTGACTGTTTTAGCAAATGGATCTGTGGAGTTGCCACAGTGGCAAATGGCACTGAAAAGCACAAAAAAGTGGGACAGGAAAAGTGCTGGGTAAGACACAGAATGATTGATGGCATCCCTTCTCCAGGGTGCCATCTGGAGAAGACTACAAGGAGATAAGTGAATAAAATGTAATGTTGAAAGAGTTCGCTAGTTTTATGAAATCAGTCAACGTAATAGAACTGAAAAGTGACATGTCAACTTGCCCTCTCAGATTCCAACCCTTTCCCTCTCCTCTCAAAAATATTTTTGGTAAGTAAAAAGAGGTCTTATGCCATATGTGTTTTAATATGATAATCTTTAGAGCTTTTACTTCCCCACTTGAGTAAAAAGAAAAAATTCTACTGCATAGAATGTTCCAAAAATCACTTGGGAAAAAATATTCAGGAAAAATGGGTTCCCATTTTGTGGTTGGATATTTCATTCCCTGTGTTCAAAGTTAAAATTGTTATTTTGAGTGGAGAATTAATAGTCCATGTGTCCTAATGTTGATGTATATTTCATATATAAGGATTGAAATTTTGTATTGTAACTCTCATTGGTATGTCCTTAATTGAGTCAAATGTCTTAATAACTTGTACACTTATCAGACTCCTCTTTAATTCATAACTCTTGAAAAACTCCCTACCCTGTATCCTTCACTTTCAGAGAATAAGTAGGAACATTTCATGTCTAGACCTAAATGTACTCTATAAAATTCCTAAGTCATTTGAAGCGTTAAATTAACACCAGGATTTGTTCTATGAAATGTCATCAAAGTGGTTTATAAAATGAGTACCCTAGAGAGGCAATATATACTTGGCAATGCAGTCCAGCCTGCATTTCACATAAAATATGAATCATTATAGATGAAGGGAAAATTGTGTCTCCATTTCCATAGGAGTTTGCATACATTTTCACAGTAATAGGACTTTAAAATATTCTATGATGTTTCTCTTGTAAGTCAAGTTGCAACAATGAATTTAAAATAAACTTAAGTTAGTCTGTGCAACAAAATAAAAATTCATATGTGCACGGGTCAGAAAAAGTAGAAAATGATAATGTACTGTACTTATTAACCCATTTCTTGAAGGTTTTATATTACTACAAAATATTATAAAGTTAATAGAAAAATTAAGACAGCATTTTAGCAGTAGAAATGAGTATATGTTAAAGATCAAATAAACACTACTAAAGAAACTTAAAACTTATGAGACTAAATTCAGTAATTTATAGCAATCACTGCTGCTTGTTGAAAGCTAAATTTCATTATCCTGAGAGTGAAGACAATGCTTAATGATTTTAGTGTACCTGTCCTGGCACTTCTTTGTGACTGTTAATGGCAGGCTCTTGTCTTCTGTGAATCTGAACAAAATCCAAATAATTTTCTGTCCCCCAAAGTTTAGAGATGAAATGGTGGCGATCCATTTAAGTCTATCCTCCAAAGTGTCCATGGTGCAGAGTTAAAGAATCTACCCCCCTACACACACACACACACACACACACACACACACACACACCCTGCAAAAATGGATGTGAAGAATTAACTCAGGTGTTAAAGGCATATACTGTTCTAACACAGGACTTGAGTCCCATGTCAGGCAGCTGACAACTGCCTGTACCTCCCACTCCAGGAAGGAGTCTATCATTATCTTCAGGTACCTGGTGGCACTGCACTCATATGCACACACACTCCCCTCTTCTATAACTTCATTTGTGCACGATTAAAAATTAAAGTCTTAAAAATTCTATGTATAAAGAATCATGGATTTTCTTTTCAAAAAACAGTAATGAAAGCAAGAAAGGCTTTGCAAAGAAATTTTACATGAGACCAGTGAAGTTCAAACCCAGTTTCCTTCCCCTGATATCACAGAGTCTTGAAGAACACTTTTTTTAAAACTCATATTTAAATCACAATGCTGAAGCTTATTGAAAGCATATTCTACAGAAGCAGCTAATTCTGTAAAGCATCAATCCGACCCATTGTCTAACTCATTGGATATTACTATTTACTGAGAAATGAGGTGCTGCTAATTGTTGTGGATATCACTCTGTATCAATAAAGCCACAGCACCGTTTCAGTCTTAGAAATGCTACAGTTTAAAACAATTGACTCACAATAAAACAGATTCAGATAAAACAAGACTTTAAATGTTTTAAAATGTGTGTAAAAATGTACGTAGGCTTCAAAGAGAGATAAAAAAATATATACAGTTATATAAAAAATGATAGTTTTAAAAAATAAAGTCTTTAAAGAGACAGTAAAGATAATATAAAATATAAGCCACGTAAAGATGGATATCACACAGAGAATCTGCATTGTGTTGTCTTTGGGATTCTTAACTACAGAGAGATATTTGATTGTAAAGGAAGCTGAGTTAAACCAATATGTATATTTTAAAGATACCTTGACTTCAAAATTTGGATATAAGGATATGTTGCTTTGGAAAAGAAGTTCTGCTTTTGTTTCCACAGAAAGCCAGAGGCTATGGATTTGTTCCAGACTAAGATACATCAGGTTTGACCAGCCAAGACCACCTGAGGTCTCCAATGACACCATGGCCCAGATGATCCAACATCCAGAACATCTCAAGACAACTGGCTCAGATGATACACCCTCATGGACTACTCCATAATCCTAAAATGTTCTTTATGTCCCCATAAGGTACAGCGCCCTCCTCCAGCAGGAAGTAGTAAGAGAATCTACGCCCAAATTCCCAAATATACCAAGCTGGCTTTGGAGATGGAATGGGCTCACTCCCTCTCTAAACCCAGACATATTCCTAAAATAAAAGGTTAAAAGATTCTTTTGTCCCATATCAGAAGAGCCCTCTGGTATGGGACAGAGAAAAACCAATATTTTTATTTAAAACAGTTTAATTATAAATGCGATCTCTTTCTAAAAAACAAAAGGGGATATGATATATATAGGATATAGAGATGATAGGATAAAAGGATAGATTAATGAATCTACTTTTAAAAAACAACATGTTTAAAATGTTTTACATTGGTATAAATTTTAGTTTATGTTTAAAATGTTTTACATTGGTATAAATTTTAGTTTATTGATACAAACTTAAAGTTGATTTTGTTATACTGTGTGTATATTTCTACTTTTGTTTGAGGTATTATGTTTATGTAACTCATTTAAAATTGTAATAGATAATTAAGAAATAGATTAATAATTAGTCATCTATGATAATCATATTTGTAGCCATGTTAGTTAAGTCTTCTAGGTATACATAGATATATTTCAGATAGATAGGTAATC
This sequence comes from Peromyscus nudipes, assembly GCA_902168325.1. Classification (NCBI taxonomy): domain Eukaryota; kingdom Metazoa; phylum Chordata; class Mammalia; order Rodentia; family Cricetidae; genus Peromyscus; species Peromyscus nudipes. The sequence continues at coordinate 37,066 of CABHPH010000435.1, read as the reverse complement.
TTCAAATACTTCAAAGACCTACAGAATATGGCATTTAAAATGTTTTAAAAATTTAGACGTTCTGGACAGTGAGACACGTCTGCTCCTGGCAACACTGGATTTACTTCAGAGGAGGATGGGCATCGAAGACACTCCACATGGAGTTTATCTTCACCTTGGCAAAAATAGCCATTTGGGCAAGAAACTGTTCTTGCCTGGACTGCTTGATCGACTGGACATGCAGGACCCATAGAAAGGTAACCACTGAACTTTGCTTGACAAAATGGTCCTTCAGGTTCCTGCTTTGCAGAGGAAACTGCCAGACATTCTACAGGACACAGAAAAAAATGATTGAGAGACTCTAGGCCTATGAGCTAAAAACAGATGCCCCAACTTTACAAGAGAACTTTGAATGACTGTCCAGGCTGTCAGCTGTCTCTGTCTACCCTACAAGACTCCCAAAAGTTGCTTACATCTTCTCCATTTCTCAGGTAGTATTATATCCTTCTGAGGTCTTTGATGTGGTTGAAGACTAGATAGTTATAATTTCCTCAGTTATGATAAAAGATAAGTTAGATGTAAAACCTTAAACTCATAAATATAAGATAGATAGGATATCTTCTTTAATATTGTAACTGTAATTCTTGCTCGATAATTGTTTTGTTATATGTAATTTTACTATGTTAAAGTTAAAACCTTCCTTTTTGAAAAAAAAAATAAAAAAGGGCAAGTGCTGTGGATATCACTCTGTATCAATAAAGCACTGATTGGCCGGTAGCCAGACAGGAAATATAGGCGGGACTAAGAGAGAAGAGAAGAGAGGAAGAGGAAGGTGAACGGGGAGACTGGCTGGAGCCGCAGGAGGAGAAGGAAGATGTAAAGTACCGGTAAGCCACGAGCCACGTGGCAGAGTAGAGATTAATAGAAATGGGCTAAATATAAGAGTAAGAGCTAGACAATGATAGGCCTGAGCTAATGGCCAAGCAGTTTAAATAATGTAAGCGTCTGTGTGTTTATTTTATAAGTGGGCTCGGAGACTGGCGGAACTTGGGAGCTCGGAGACTGGCAGGTGGCAGAGATTTGTCCTGACTGTGGGCCCGGCAGGAAAACTATAGCTACAGCTAATCACTCTACTGAGGAAGGCATCACCATGAGAGCCTTAAGATGTGAAAGCTGTAACCTTTCTGTATCATGGGAAAAATTAAGGAAAAAAAATTTCTTAAGAAAATATTTAATAAAAGGAAGTTTCATGACATACATAGGGAATACGTTTCCATGTATTCCACAACAGTCAGCTCCTTTCACTACTCATGCGAGCATATGCATAAGTAAATAATAACTTTTAAGAAGTAGAATTACAGCACAATATAGAAAAGTTTAAAACCTAAGCCTAACTCTAGAGCTCTGCACACGTGGGGTTTGTGGAGTCATAGAATAACTGCTGTTCCAGGATACCAATCACAGCCTCCAGGCTGACCACTATGCTTTTTCTCTAAGAAAAGTCAAAGCATATTTTAGGAGCAGACATTAGACTATATGACTGACTGTGAATAAGTAACCACAACAGAAATAAATATATAAAGAGAATAATAGTATACAGATTTGTGACCAAAATTCTAGGGCACATTATTTCCAAGGTGATGTGGTGCTGGAGTAAAAGTTTGTTATGAAACTGATAATGAGTGCATCTGTTTTTATCACACAACTTTGGTAGAAGTTGGAAGAAGGGGAGGACTTTGTGTGTTCATATTGTTTTATTCTTTGTAGTGTATGTGGCGAGACTGTACATGATATACAACTCCCCTGAACTCATGAAGTGACCAGTGTAGCATGAATATTAAAAGATCTAATTAATGAAATCAAACCTGGAGCCAGGTATTGGAGTGAACGCTGAAAGATCAGAGAAGCAGAACAAGCCACAGCTACCTCACCTCGCCAGTTCCTCAGCTGATCCTGTTTCCTCAGACTGGAAGCTTCTGTGTCCTCATCCAGAATGAATCTCAGTTGAACTGCTGCTCGAAAGCCTGAATGCTTAACCAGTCAAAAGCTTTTAGTTTCTGGTCCTCACGCCTTATATATCTTTCTGCTTTCTGCCATCATTCCATGGGATTAAAGGCGTGAGTCACCATGCCTGGCTGTTTCCAATGTGGCCTTGATTGAATTCACAGAGATCCAGAGGGATTTTTGCCTCTGGAATGCTAGGATTAAAGGCGTGCACTACCATTGCCTATCCTCTATGTTTAATATTGTGGTTATTCTGTTCTGTGACCCCAGATAAGTTTATTAACATGCACAATATTTTGGGGAACACAATACCACCACAGACCAGGACTTGTGGTTTTCTACCTTCTCCGCTTTAATTCTTCACTGTGCCCATTGTCCCTGTTCCCTCTCCCTTTTGTCCTTGGAATGCTCTAAAATTCCTCAGTTGCAATCCAATTGCCTTTACTCCTTCCCTCTGTTATTGAGTCATGAATCAGACTCTCCATGCAGTCACGTTTCTTCTTATACTAGAGTTTAGTAGCATATTTACTCATTTGGATTTGGATACTCATAAAGATTTGGAGCTTTATATTGACACACCAGGGAACAGGACAGAAAGGTATATACCAGCTGGATCTCGAAAAGAACTAAACAGCTAGATCAGAAAAGGGTTGTAGCACTATGTTTGCATCAGTTTTGATAGATTTTCATGCAAATTGTGCATTCTGGTTGCTACTAAGCTGTCTCAGCTATAGTCAAGGAAGCTAGGACTTTTCTAAAAGTTCTGATTTAAACATCCCACATACATCTTTGTATTATTTATTTTAAATAAATTTAAAACAATGAAGAAACAATGGTTATACATTGCATATTTTTCTGAAAGAATATTAGTCCTGGTCCATTCTAAATCATGTGACTATAGTAATCCATTGCCAAAGGGAAAAATGCATGTTACAATATTACTGACAGGAAAACTTACAAAATAGAATGATGAGGCCTTTATTTTATCTGTTTTTCATTTTTTCAGCAATGTGAAAATTTCAGTGTTTCATGTGATTTAATAGTTTTTACATCTAACACATGTGTGTTAACACATTATGATACATGTAAAACAATACAGGAGGTGATAGATTGATAGATATGGATATAGACACAGGTATAGACATTGATATAGAGATATATAGAGATAAATGTACTAGTGACTAATGTCCTTGGCTATCCAGGAAGACATTCTAGCTAGAATACTTGCTTCTGAAATTTCTAAAAGGTTAAGTTTTCCTGTGTGGAACAATATTGATTATTGAGAACACTACATTGAAGCCATGTTTTATCTAATTCACATGACTGAAACTAGAGGTAGAATCAATAATATACTTAACTAAGCTTTGTAATAGTGTCAGGTTATGCAAATATATACCCCAGTCTGGAGTCAGCAGATTTTAAATATGGCCTTCCATAGTCAACAAAGTATTATTTTTGCCATTAATGATGGACATTCAAAGAACATACCATAAAAACATTTATCTAGATCAACAGTAATGATTTACAAAATAATTCCACACTCACAAATACCTTGAATTGTGAAAGTAGACCTGTGGCTCTCTGATTTACAAGTCTATGGATTATGTTAATGAAATTATTCATCAGGGATGATATTCCTTACAACCTGAGAAATAGCAATACGTCGCTATAGAAGAGCAATGTAGGAGTTAGATACAATTCTTTCTATTATAGTAACAGCCTCCAGATATTTACAAATTAACATCTGAGTTTTACAGTGGTGTGGAAAAATTACAGGATCCTTGACCAGTGCATTCGTGATGTACATCCATTACTGGTATATCTATGACCAGTGCATCCCGGACCTTTGTGTCTATGACTTTTGCATCAATAGCTGGTACATGCACTGCAATACATCTGTGCTGGTGCCCTCATTACATTCATGGCCAGTGCACATAGGATCTGTGCTTTCATAGCCTGTGCATCCATGGTGCCTATGTACCTATATCAAGTATGCTCACCACCAGTGCATTCATGGCCAATGAACTCATGATCAGTGTATCCATGACCTTCAGTGTTCTATGACTAATGTATATATAACAACTGCATCTCTGACAAGTGTGTCCACCACAAGTGTTTCTGTAGACGTGCATTACATCCTGACCTTGGTGGGGTGTTATGGCCTCAATGTCTGTGGTCCTTCCAAACCATATGCTGAAATCCTCAGTGCTTGTGTGATGGGATTATGTAGCTAGAGTTTTTCTGGGTGGCCCACAATCAGGACAGATCTCTGTCAACCGCCAGTCCCACAGCTGCTCAGACCCAACCAAGTAAACACAGAGACTTGTATTGCTTAAACTATTTGGCCTAATGGCTCAGGCTTCTAGCTATCTAGTTCTTACATCTTAAATTAATCCATTTCTATAAATCTATACCTTGCCACGTGGCTGGTGGCTTACCAGCGTCTTCACATACTGCTTGTCATGGCGGTGACTGGCAGTGTCTCCCTGCTTCAGCCTTCCACTTCCCAGAATTCTCTTCTCTGTTAGTCCTGCCTATACTTCCTGCCTGGCCACTGGTCAATCAGTGTTTTATTTATTAACCAATCAGAGCAATTTGACATACAGACCATCCCACAGCAGGATTAGAAGAGAGAAGATTAGGAGGGTAACTCAGCAATGAGGGTAGAAGCCTGAGCAGTGATTTCAGTCCCTTGATAAAGGGAACTGAGAAGGTTTTGTTTTTCTGTTTATGTTCTTTTTTTGTTTTGTATTTCATTTTAACTTTGAATCACCTTACAAAATTAATAGGTAAATAACAAATATTGGTTAAATTATTGAATAAAGTTATTTAATTAAATTACTTCAGTTTGAAATGCCTTACATAGAAATTACTTTCCATGGATGTTAGCAAAATATATTTAGTTGAAAGTTAAAGTTTTAAAAACTGACATTTTCATATACTGATTATTTCTGTCTCTGTAATGATGCAATCTAACAAATGGGATAAAACAAGCATAATTCCACCTCTGAAGTACAAAATTGCACAAATTTGAAAATTCATCATTGGTGTTTGTCCGTGTGTGTGCAATAACTCAGAATTGTGATCTACAACCGAGCACAGTGCACACTTTGCTGTAGGGAAGAAGTCTGAGAAATATTTATAAAGTACAAATGTACTTGACTCTGCTCCAGGTCTCTAGAGACCTATTCTTAAAACATTAAGGAAAAAAATCTATGAAATTAGGAGGACATGTGGGAAGGAGATTGGCAGGAGCCAGGAGGGGGATAATAAAGTGAATATAAGCAAATTATTTATTTGCATATATATCATAAAAGAATAATTTTTAAAAAGAAATGGATATATTTATTTTAAACATATTTAAAAAATATTTCCCATTTATACCAGGAGTGAAATATATCATTTAAACAGCTATATCTAGATGACCCTAATGAGGTCAGCCTAACTTCTATGACATAGCTGTTCTATTTCCAACTAAAAGTCATCTGTTTTAATTCCCAACTGAAGCACTACTGGCAAAGGATCTGTGGAGCTATGGTGTGTTGTTATGGTTACTCATTTAGTCACTTATATATCCCTTTTCTTAAGTTTTAGTTGAATAACATGTTTTAATGACTTTAAGGCAGCAGTGTGAAAACACTATGGCATATATGTTTGTAACTGGATCTCAGTTGATACAGAGGTAGGACTAAGTGAGCAAGATTTTCGCACTTCATTATGCGGCTAAAGCTAAGATGTAAGGCTTTATTTTAATTTAAATAAAACCTGAAGGTAGAACTATGTGGAGCTGGCTTGAATTGTCTGGCATTCTGCCTCAAAAGAATCTTTGATAGTGTTCTTCTTTAGACTATATTCACTTCCCCAGTTTTCCTTAGTTAACATTAAAATTTTAATTCTTTGTACAGCATAATTCACCAGGACTGTGCAGCTGTTTCATCTGCTTCCCTCTCTCCAGCATTTTGTGAAATGTTCATTCACATCAAGAACCTTGAATTCATAAAGTGAATGGTCTACATTTTGCTGACATATTTTTCTGAATATAATATGATATTGTCATTCAAAATGTGCAAGTGCCATTTAATTATATGCTTCTGTGGAGAACTGAATTGAGGTAGTAAATATTATTGAGACCGAAGGGGAACTTTTAAAAAATATGCTTCTAAACTATTATTTTTATTTAAGCTTTGTGGGCCTGGATGTTATCTGTCAAAGTGAAAGATGGATTAAGAAGCATTTATAGTTTGTGATCTACTTATAAGAGAAACAATGTGTTTCACATTCGGTTTATAGAAAGAAAATCTATCCATGGTGAGTAACAATCAAAATTCCAAAGGAAATAACTTTCTCTGTTTATTATTATCATTTTTTTGGTGTTTGATTCATGAATTTTTATGTTTGAGTAATTTTCCTACATCCAAGTCCTGACTTTGGCTTCACTTAAGACAATTGTTGCTTTGCTCTGAGCCTTAGCTCAGGCTCCACTTCTTTTACAAAGCAAATTCCAGGAAATACTTGCTCCCTAACTACTTATTTCTTAGATTCTTCCCTCTCAGAAGTTGTTTTAATGTAACCTCTTTTCATCTTACCCGGGTTCCCTTGCATCCCAGGATCAGTTGGTGTTTACAACATGCAGGATTTCACACTCTTTTCCTCACTTTGCATTTCCCCCACTGTAAAACAGTAGGAATGGGAGAGAAGCCAAAGACTTTTCCCATTTTGTTTTGTTTCTTCCTGGTGGTGAGACTTCTTCAGCTCTCACCTAATCGGAAAGGCTGGGATATAAATACAATGTCCAGTAAAAGTATTTTGGACTGATGCAAAATTGTTACATGCTTCAAGGAAAATGTGGGACTTCTGTGGGCTTGTAGATATGGATAATTGACACGACATTTCCTTTTTTGAGATTATAAAATAATTATATTCTTTCCCTTTAACTCTTCTTCCTTTCAAACCCTCCTTGTATCTCTCTTTGCTCTCTTTCACATTCATGACCTCTTTCTTTCTCATTAATTTAATGTGTACTAATAGAGAATTAGTGCACAGAGTTTAACAACAGAATGGAGTCAGATGTTGACAACAAATGTAGGAAAACTGACATGTTATCCTACAGAATATTTATTTCACTATATTTTCAATCCACTTCCCAGAATTTTTAAATGGAAAATGCCACAGTCATTTCAAAGAAAAGGACTGTTGATCAAAAAGCTTATTTATCAGAACACTAAGTAGAGATAAGAACTAATTACACTTGAGGGCAGGCCACATGGCCAGCCGTGGATGCCCAATGCAAAACAAATTCAGTGGTATTTTTCGAATTTTTTTAACTTTATAGGTATTTTGCTTATATATCATATTTTTAAATTTTGTGTTTTTATGTGATTTCTGTGTGAATGAATGTGTGTGTCTGTCTGTGTTTGTTGGTTCTTTTTTTCTCTATTTATTTGTTTTGTCCTGTCCTATCCTCACTATCCTGCTTTATGTGTTTGGTTGGTTGTTTTATTGTTGTTGCTGTTGCCTGCTTCTGAGAGAGTGAATGTGTGTGTGTGTGTGTGTGTGTGTGTGTGGTGTGTGTGTGTGTGTGTGTGTGTGAGAGAGAGAGAGAGAGAGAGAGAGAGAGAGAGAGAGAGAGAGAGAGAGAGAGAATGAGAGGGTGTGGATTATTTTAGGTCAAGGGAGAAGCACTGGAAGGAGTTGGGGGAAGGGAAACAGTGATCAAAAATAAATTGAAGGAGAAGGTGCTTTCAGTGGAAAATGCTAGTGAGTGGATAGCTCCTGTGGGGCCAAGGAAGCAAGATCACATTAAAAAGCCAGAGAAAATAGAGCTCATGGCAAGTGCAACCTCTTTCTGAGATCCAAAAGGATTAGAGTATTTATCCAGTCTTCCATTTCTCATTGAAAGATTTATGTTCTTGTATGTATTTGTGAACCATATTGTGTCCTTGAAAAATTCAGTCCTTCTTCAAGCCAAGAAAATAAGCATAGACTGATTAAGTAGCAAGGCAACAAATAGCAGGATCCTCCGAGAGGAGCTCTGTAAGACAGACTTTCATGAATCTGAGGTTTGCCCAAAACACTCTAGGGGTTCAAGTGTAATTTTGAACTTCTGACTGTCCTCTCTCTGCCTTCCAAATTACAGGCATGTGCCACCACACCCTACAAAATGTGGGCTGTTTTTTGTTTATATTCTTTATATATGGTATTGTATCATAAGAACATTTTCCTATGAGTATGTATTATATTTTGAGTCCACTATTCCCCTACTACTCATCCCATTATGCCCCCGACCAATCCCATTTATGCCCCTCTTTGCTCTTTTCTCTTTGTACTTTTTAAAAATAAATCCTTTGAGAGGTTTTTACAGGCTTTTTATTTCATTCAGACCCTCGCCAATATCCCAAACTGTTCCCTCATCCAATATCATCCTGGCAGCTACCCACTCAACTTCATCCCCCCCTCTGTCACTGCATATATGCATATATATAATATATGAACATACACATTTTATTTACCAGTTATTCCATGGATAGACACCTAGGTTGGTTCCATAATTTAACCATTATGAATAGTGTTGTAACAGCATTGATGTATATTATCTGTGAAGTCTTTACTTAGAGTTGAGAAGTAAGGTCTGGAGTTAGTATCCCAGTGCTGGGTGTAGGAAGAAACACTGAGGTTATTGTGCATATATATACCCATGATGTCCAGTTTCTCTTGCAAATATCTTCCTGGATGTGTGAACTTCCATTTTTCTTCAACTTTTATTATATACATACATAAATGGTTTGTGTATCTATGGGCAATCTGAGATCTACAAATGAGAGAAAAGTTGAGACTTTCTTATTAGGTCAGACTTATTTTCTTAATATAATTTGTAATTGTACCCATTTCCTTGCAATTGACATAATTTTATTCATATTTGTGATGATTAAAAATATATGCACACTTACAAAATTTTCTTTACTCATTCCTCTATGGGTAGACACCTAGGTTGGTTCCATAACTTAGCCATTATCAATAATGCTGCCTCAAACATTGATGCGCAAGTATCTCTGTGATGTCTTCACTTGGCGTTGAGAAGCAAGGTCTTGAGTTAATATCCCAGTGTTGGATGTAAGAAGAAATATTAAGGTTACTATGCAAAAGTTGTCAGAGTATCAATGGAGTGTAAGAAAATAATATTGTTATGAAGAATATCTATTTCTTTTCAATATTTTATATACTTTAAACATTTTAAGTGCTAATAACATTCACTATCTCTTTAACTTTTAAGGCTCTTTAGTTGGTGTCACATGAGTTGATCAATTTCTTGTTTCTATGATGATTACTTGGTGCTGCTTATGAGGAAAAGGGTTTTGTTTAGCTCAGAGTCTTGAGCTCCAGGGCACAGTACAAATATCTGCTTAGAAGTCATGATGACTCCAGATGGATGACATCACCACACTGTGGTCACCTGTGAGAGCACATATGGCTTCCTCATTTGTACTGTTATTTTATTTGTTAGGGGAATAGGCCGTATGTCTTCATTTTGTCCCTTTTTCATGGTCTTGGGATGGGGTGTTACCACTGTTCATAACAATATTGTTTATGGTAGAACATACCTGTGTCTTTCAGTAGACAGATGAACAGACAAAACAGTGTGCATAGAGACATTGTAGTGGTATTCAGCAGTAAAAGAATAGGACTCTGATACATGCTTTACTATGAAGCTTGAAAATACTATTCCCAAGCTAATAACCCAGACACAAGAGGAGAGATACCATGTGATCTCACTCATCCTGTGCCTAGCACAGGCAAATTCATAGACAGAAAGTTGGACAGAGGTCACCAAGGGCAATGGGAAGGGATTGCAGGTCAACATTTCATGGTGCAGCACTTAGGATAATAGGATAATGCACACCACTGTAGATTCATAACTGAAGCATAAGTCTAATTAATCTTATCAATAAAAAGGGTATGATTCCAGAGGCTGAACAGCCTTTCCCTTTTCTTTGGCTTTTGAATCCAGGAGGGCCTAGTTTGAACATGAGAACCTTGGAATACAATTTCAAACCATATCTAAACCATAGCATAATTAAAATGTGAAGTACTTGAATAAAATGTTAATAAAATGATATTGTATAATCTGGAAAAATAAAGTATTGTGTATTGATGGAAGAATGCATTTTTTAAAATATTACTAAATTATAGTATTTCCATTTATGCACTTGACTAAAAGTTTTCCCTAACATTGTTCTTCTAATTTGAAGTGTCAAAAGCATTAGATAACATAATTCAATGTATTAAGCAGTATCTGCTAAATATTATGATTTATGGGAACAAATAAATATTTTATTATCTTTTTTTATTCATTGTCTAAATTTGAAATAACTCTATGTACAAATTATAGAATTGGACTTCAATGTTTTGCAAAGGAAAAGCTAGAGAAATAGAATTGTAGGTGAGCTGTACCATTATATTCTCTCCCCAGTAAAATAATTTTTCATTGATGAGTGAAAGTTACTTTATAAAACACACACACACACACACACACACAGCACTATTTAAAATCTCTAGGAATTATTTTTAGGCGTACAGAGCAAGTGCAATTATTTATGCAATTCTACTATATCTTATCAAGTACAAAAACATCTGAAGCATGAACATACCCCTTCACTCTACTTTAACAAGCAGAAACTACCTGAGTAGCTACATTTTAACAATTAATTCCAAGGCAAGGGACACTGTACCACGGAAATCTTGGGGCTGAGAAGGGAGGTTTAGTTCTTACTCCAAGACCCTTTTGTGGACTATAAATTCTGAGAGGCTGGCAGCCATCACAATGTTGTAGGATATGTGTGTTACCCAGAGGAAGGAAAAAGCTATACAAATACAGTTCTGCACAGTTCATGCTAAGTGGACAGGTCTTATTTGACACAGAGTGTGGATGAGTCCATCCCTAAGTGTATTGTTGAAAATAGTACAGATGGTGGTGAGGAAGCCATAAGCAATATGAGATTCACATTGACACTCTAATCACAGACCAGAGGGAGTCTTGTAGTAGAATGAGAGAGACACTCCAAATAGTCCTTGAGTGTCAGAACCACCTCAAAAAATAAAACACTGTCCCTACAAAGTTCATAATGCTTCAGAATGTGTAGGATTTTAGATCTCATGTTATCAGTAGAAAAGAATTCAGCAATCACCTTGGGAGTTTGGAATCTAATAGCCAGTTATGTGACCAAGAGCAGCAGAACATATTGACACATCAGAGTGACAATTTATATGGAGATAGAGAAAAAAAGAGGGAGAGACAGAGATAGACACACAGCAAGTGTCAACAAACATATGTTCTTCAAGACGGTTATTCAAACTGACGGTAAAATTGAAGATATCTGAAAAATCTAGACATGGGTAAAAGAACTCTGTTATAAGAAATCTAAATCTAAGATTCTGAGGGTCACACCAGTGACATTAAATGACTTTTCAAATCCACACTAAGAAAAGAAAAAAAGGAAGGAACACAGGAAATCTATTATTTTCAAATATTCACAGAATTTTCAAATATATTAAACTAATATTCCAAGTAATAATATGAAATATGAGAAGATTAAATGTTTAATCAAGATACAGATGTTATTAGATGATTCAAATGTTAAGTTATTCTTGTATAGGACACACAGGACAGTCAATAGAAATAAATATACGATAGGTAGGAAGTAGAAGGATTAACCAAATTATAAAATGCAAACAGCAACCAAAAAAGAGAAAAAAAAATGATTTAACTGATGTTAAAGAAAATAACTGCAAACAAAAAAGTAATTTATATATAGAGAGGGACATTTTAAAAAGTTATGTTTTCTGTTAGGACCTACAATATTTATGAAAGATTGTATACTTACACAAGAGCCCACAATACCAGAATACTTTTTAAAGATGTAGAAAATAGTTATTATAAATAACATTGTATTTTCTATAATTGAGAGAAAATGGAATTTTTGATAAGAAATGTTTGATTGGAGCCGGAGGGGTGACTTAGTAATTGACAGCACTCAATGATCTTGCAAAAGAACCAAGTTCAGTTTCTCCTACTCACAGCAGGCAGCTCACATCCACAGTAGCTGATACTCCTTGATATTTGATAGCTTCCTCTCTAGATACCCACACATATGTATATATACATGAAGAAACATACACACACACACACATAAATAAAACAAAATTTCACAAACTCAAAAGAAGTCCTTGATCGGAGTGATAAACCACTACACCCACCAGACACCTACAGGAGACTGCAGCCAACAATGGCAGTGGAAAGCGCATTCCACTCCAGAGCATGTGAAACTGCTCGATAGAATGCACCATACTGCTCGCAGAAGTCTTGCTCAATTCATACAAGAAGAATTAATGTGAAACGAGCAATCGGTCCATTTGAAAATCATTTAAGGACCAACAGTTTGTAAATATTTACAAATTAAACAACATACTCATAGATACTAAGGGCTTAAAGTAACTCTAGAGTGAAATAAAAGCATTTCAAATAATTGGACACAGAAATGCAGCATATTCACATCTGTGATCCACAGTTAAAACAGTGTTCAGAGGAAAGTTCGCCACTGAAAAACGTTTATATTAATAAAGAAAAACAATCTCAATTTAATAGTGCTATATTTCATCACAAGAAATATTTAAAATATGAAATGAACATGAGATGAACCTCAATGTAATCATAAAGAAATATATATCATTAGAGTGAAAATGTTATAAAATGGAGAAAAAAGAATTCTGAGAAATTGACACAGCTAAAATTCATCTATTTCAAAAGCAAACATAATGCCAAAAATACATGATACAGAGAAAGCACTACGATTATGAGCATCAGTAATAAAATTTGGAAAATCACAATATCATTGCTAACTTAATAATAACATAAAAGAATATTATCATGTATGTTATATTTATTAACCACATTAGTGGCATGGTTCACTATAACATGGTTTATTTAAATTTTCATTATCATTGTGAATTTCAATAATTTATACAAGAAAAATTCCTCATATTTCCCTCATATATCCCTTCTCCAGTTCCTTTTATACTACCCTCAACAGGCCTCCTTGCTAATTCATGTCCATATAGGTTTTCGTAGCCAACTAAGTCAAGTTACTGTTGTCCATCTGCGTTTGATTATGGGGCCTTCCTCTGGAACATGGAAAGCCCAGTAGTGGCCACAGCTGGGAAGATAAGGGATTCTCTCTTGACTTTGATCTCTACTCAGAGATCCTAAGAACTTTGCAGTTTCCTAGGGAATCAGATAGATCCTGTTCCAATGAGATAAACCTCGTAGCTGGGATGTGCTCTTGGATTAACTGGTAAGTGGAAAGAGCAAGTGACAATAACTCATGGTGCTTTCTATACCACTGTATATTCTCTAAAGAGGAGAGGCCCAAGAATGATTAAAAAAAAAATTAGTCATGCCTATGATGAAGCCTCAGATTATAAGCCTTTGGGTTGTAATTGCCAAGAGCTTTAAATCATCAACACATCCACATGACAGGAGGAGAACAAACTCAAATTCATAGTGACAGAATCTCTCATGCCCAGTACCCTTCTAGTCAACCCATATCTATTCCTTCATCCATGAGTTCATCCATATTTCTTATTATATTTGTAATATAGTAAGATAGTAAGTATAATTCAGCAATTCCTGGAGTGCTGTGACACCAGTTAAGCTGGAAGGGGGGATAGGGGAACCCGAAGCTTTTGCAGAGGTGGTCAGAATTAGAGGTGAAAAGTTAGTGTGGTTTCAACATGAAGTGAGAGGGCACATCTGTGGAACTCATTCCAGGTAGATAATGCAATTTTGAGCTGTAATATGCAAAACACTGTTGGTGTCTGCTGGAGAATTAGAATTGCTCTATGTTAATTGTAGCTGAGAGAGAAAGAGAGAGGGTGATTTTATTTCTTTTGTCCAAACCATAAATCAAAATTATTAAATAGATTAATGATGTAAATGTAAGAGCAAAAAATGTGAAATAAAAGGCAATCTTTTTTTTTTTTAAAGGAACTGAAATAAAAAATGGGCTTGTCTAACAGTTTCTTTTCTGTTTGGTACTTCATCCTGAACATGATAGTATAAACTAAAAGTATAAAATATCTAATGAATAAAAATATTTACAAATTACATTTCTGATATAGGACTTTTATGCAGAACAAACACAGAACTCCCATAATTCAATAATGAAAAGATAAAGATAGCTTATTAAAAATGAAATAATATATTGCCAAAGACTATATACAAAAAGTCAGCAAACATGTAAAAATATGTTAATACCACTAATGATTTGCTGTACACACACAAAAAAATAAATCAGAGATATCAAGTACCAACAATTACATGGGAATTGACAACATTGTAGAAATATTGACAAAATCATACATGAATCCTAAGAACCAAAATAATATAGTTACTTTAGAAAATATTTGGATAGATCCTCAAAGTATACAGCATAATATCACCATGTGACTCAGGAATTGAACATGTAGGGTCATATACTGAAGGTCAGAGAAACCATAAATGCTAAGAGAGCGTGTGCACAGATATTCATAATGGCATCCAAGAGCAAGAAGTGGCAAAATCTCCCTTCTGTCAATTTAGTAAGTGTGGGCTTTGGATTCATAATTGTAGTCTTCCTACACAAAAAGTTTAATCTTAAATAATTAACATGAGAAGATTTCCAAACACCCGAACAATCTCACTTAAGAAACACACCCACCTTCTGGGCCTGGATGCAAACCCATGCATTTAGAATCTTACCCAGGCCTGCATGGTGCAGGGCTAAGTCAAGAGGAATGAATGGGTGCTGGTATCTGTTTCCTTTCTAATTGACTTTCAGAAAGACAGTATTCAAAAGCACAATATGTTACGCAGGATGCCCTCAACATTTAGGAGTACAGCACAGACAAATGTACTGAATCTCTTCTTTAGCCATATGTTCCCATGGTGTCTTTAGGGTTTCACTATATTGAAATCTTGAGGAAATAATTTAATTAATCATCTGTTGATTATCAGAGATGCAATTGTCTCTCTTTATTAAGGACCATGAACAAGTCTGCAACACATCATATAAAATAAACTTTAAAATGTGGGTGAATCTGACATTCTGTCACTGTCTCAAAAACTTTAGCTTCCAGGAAAATGTCACTAATATGGTTGATCTGTAAACTTAAGCTTAAATTTGAAAGCTGAGTCCTTGTGACTACTAGCCAGAACCTGTGGCTGTCTAATATGGATATAGCCTGAAACCAAGTGTCTAAGAAACACTCTGCGCACAATACAAGAAAGAAAAGGCAAGAATGAAAAAAAGTAAAGTATAAAAAATGATTTTTTTAATCTTTTTTCATCATTACTTAAAATGTTATTTACCAATATATGTCTATGAGCTATTGAATAAATACTATCTATGAACCTGGAGGTTTACATCTAACACCTAATTTTCTTTTCTTTGAAAGATGGTCATCTCTGCATGAAGGAAAGGACATTTTTTGCACCCACATTCTCTATCTATTTCTGTCTCCTTCACTCCACCTCTCCCTCTCTGTGCCTGTTTGTGTGGTGTGTGTATATAGTAGGGTGTGGTGTGTGGGTATGATGTGTGGGTGTGGTTGTTTGTGCTCTTGCCTGTGCCTGTACTAGTTAAAGCTGGAGGAAGACAAATTATAACTTACTTTATCACTCCCCACTTTGGTGTTAAAGATGGTTTATTTTTTTCAACATATTTGAAGCTTCTATTTTTGGCTAGTGAGCTTCCCATCACCCATCTGTGTCCACCCTGTGAAGACTGCATACACTACAGCTGCACCCGACTTTTGCATGGGTGCTAGTGATTCAAGAAAGTCACTTCCTCTGCTTATCACAGCAAGTGCTCTCATTGACTAAGTATTCTCTGTAGCCCAGTTTTCCTTTGTAAATGTTTGATCTCGTGAAAACAGTAAACTAGATTACTTATATAATTAAATCACTGAAATGATAAACACATGCATGCTAGGATTGAGTTGTTAAAATTATTTCTAGCTTCACAGTGAAATCTAACTGCTTGTGATAATTAATACACCTGGTTTCCTGAGGTTGTCAGGTTGCTTCAGTTTAATATAAAATACCATGTTCAGTAGAACGCTTGGTTTCAGTCCGGAAAGAGACTAAATTATTCTGTAATACTATCTCCTGACAATGTACAGAAGGCTACACTCTTTAACCAATACATTATGATAACAAAACAGATTACATGTGAAAAGGCTTATTGGAATATTATTTATTTGTACTTGCTTAAATCCCTAACAGAGATTCCTGCCTGCTTATAAAGAGCATGTAGTTGGAGAATGGGCAGGGAGGGGTGGTGACTGAGCTGTGGGCACTTCACTTACAGGACAAAGGTACAATGTCTAGGGTGGGCTGGCTGATGAACACAGATTTGATTTGCACTGGAATTTTACTGCGATATTAATCATACCAGAAGATAAATCATTATAAGATCCTCTAGACAGATCATGGAGAAGTGACAGCTTTCATGAAACCCTCTGCAGGTCTACATGTCAAGTTTTTCTAAAGCTATAGATGGAGTGCGTCTTGTCAGCACTTACCTCTTAGCTCCATCACTACACATGTGCTTCTGGGAAGAGCTTCCACTTGTGCTTTAAAGACACAAGTGAGAGGACATCTTATGGAAACTGTAATAACCTGACCTTGAATTTGGAAAATGTACACTAGCTTCCAGTTATGCTATGAAACACATCAGTGACTTTCAACAATTTTTTAAATGTCTCAATGGCAGCCTTTCACTCTTCTAAGAAATGGCATTATCTGTTCTACCCAAAGAATGTGATTACAGTTTGAACAAACAAAATGAAAATGTATGAACCTTAGTTATACGAAATAACAGTATTTCATATTCATAGTTTCTGACTTTCTGAAAGTTGATCTAATGTGACACCAGGATGCTAAGTGAAATAATGTTTAGTTATAGAATGTTGCCAAACTGTGAATGGTCAAAAAGCCTGAGTGAAATGGGGACCTACTAAAGGATAAATTAAAATTTATATGACTTTAAGGCCTATAGAATTTAGTAGGTGTATCATCTTACTTAATTATGTCAACAATTCTGAGAGGCCATAACAAGTCTATGTTTGCATAATAAGACAGAAACATAACACCTAGAATCCCAGCGAGCCAAGTGGTAACACACACTCTTTGATCCCAGAACTCAAAAAAAAAAAACAATGAAAGAGAGAAAGGAAGGAAGGAAGGAAGGAAGAAAGGAAAGAAGGAAGAAAGGAAGCAAAGGTGGGTAAGGAAAAGGGAAGACCAGAAGTTTGAGGTCATTTTTAGCTAAGTATTCCAGTTTGAAATCTGCTGAGACCCTGTTAATTAATAATAGTACCTTAAAATAAATTAAAAATATATACATTCCTTTTAAAAATACCATTCTTCTTTGTTCTAGTTACTGGTTCAGAAAGTATTTGCCTTTTTATTATGTAGTTGTACTTTTTAAATTATTTTCCAAGAAGATGTTAGCAATCTTTTGCACAAGAAATCTTACCAAATGTCCATATAAGTAATTAAAGTATTTTTAAATGTTTGGGAAGTACCTAATGTGAAATGTACCTAAATATTAGAATAATATGATATTAATTTAGAAATAAAGAAATGTAAGGAATCTTGTTGGAAGCAATTTTCATATATCACTTGAACAATGTTCCACTTAAAATTCTACTTTACCAACTTGGTTGATTTAATCCTGCTTTATATTCAGATAAACTAGCTAGTATTTATTGCCTGCATTCCAGGGCTCTCAGAAGCAACCACAACACTTCTTTGCTTTTTCCCTTGGCTATCCTATGTCTAGTGAAAAGTCAGGAATGTAACAAGTCAGGAAAATTTAAATGATGATAGTATGGATTGAACCAAAGTTTGTAAATCATTTAATAAAGTAGTGAAGGAAACTTTCTGCAGAGAAAGTGCCTGCTCTTCATTCAAGGGTGTTCTAATGGCACATGTCTTCCCTTGTTATTCTTCCTGTATTTTTCCCCCAGTGGTGTAAGGGGAGGGGGCAAAAGAGAAGAAGGATGTGATTAGTTTTCAGAATAAAGGCAATGGAAATGCAAACACTGATTTTCAAGAAAGGTGTCAGTGTTTTTTCATATGTTAACACCTGAACGAAATGAAAAACCCAGTAATTTCTGATTGAACTTTCAAAAAGCATAGGGGATTCTCAGTAGATGGCGGTTTCTGTCTGGGAAAGTTGGTCTAAGATGCAGCTAAACCTGGAAAAGCAATAACACTCTTCTTTCTTATTTTCTGGGATTATGGATACTTTTCTCTAATGAAAGAGTTCAGTGTGAATAAAGACAAAAAAATGTAAAGCACATGAGCTTCTTCCTATCATTTTCTATGTGTGGGCTTTAATTCTTATGATTACTATCTACAAGTCTCCCTTAAACCTATTTTCTGATAAATGCTACTGTAAGAGTAAAAGAAACAAACTCACATTAATCTTGACATTTCTGATTTGGAAAAGGCGCAAACAAAAGCATTGTCTTTGTTAAATATAAGACAATTAACTGATGTCTCCAAGGTGCCACAGCCAGAATGCTGCTTCTACAAAGAATGATCCACAAGTCTCTAATGTGTTCTTACTCATAACATTAACAAAGAACACATTAGTACTATGCTGTGGCTCCTTCCTCTGAATTGAAACCTTCCCACCTAAAGGGATGTGGAAGATTCATAAGATTCAGGACATCCTGGAAATATGCAAGACTTAAGATTTCCATGAAAATTACAGAACTCACAGTGCTCTAAATTTCCAAGACTTGTAATGCTACTCTCCCAAGTTGCATGAGCAGTGAACAGTTGATGAATGAGAGAAATCTCTTCTGTAGAATTGCAACCAAGTTGTTCAGGGATTTTCAGGATACAGATTTTGTGAGCTCTTGTCATCTGAAGTGGGAATGTTCAGTTCTGTAGCTACCCTTGAATCACTCTTATTCCTGGCAGAACCTCCTCAACCATAATCATGCATGCAGTCCCAATTAAAGTTTGGTTCATCAAGGTGGTTGTGAGTAGACTAATTTCTTTGGTCTGTTGTTACCCATGTCTATGGTATGTGTTCATATATCCGAGGATATGTCATGCAACCAGACTTTTGTTTAGATACTGGGCATTGTGCAATGTTCTATACAGAACCTTATAATAGTAACTTACTAGCAATTAATTAGAACCAATCTTACTAGATCAGGAGTATAAGCTAAATCCAGTGACATCTTCATATCCATAGAAGGTTTAAGAAGAACATGAGAAAACAATTGGAACAAAACTACCACAAAACAAGAAAGGCAAAGAATTGCTGGGCATCAACAGAAGTACAGAAAAGGAAGAGAAGACATGTTTCTCCCTGAAACATTAATAAGCAACATGATACTTCTGGGACTTTGTTTTTGAATATCTAGAATGAGTTTCTTTTAAAGCCATGTGGTGTTAATTTGTTATAGTCACCCAAGCAAGCCAAGCATAGTGTTATATCTTGTTTTCAGAGAAGTCTTCTCTGACTATATGTGAGCTCCATATCTAGCTGATATATTTCTTCCATATCATACCATGGTCTGTGTGCTACAGAATTCCCCATTTATTTGCCTCTCTTTCCATAAAGCAGGAAGATACTTGCTGCTGAGAATTTCTGACTACTTTAATTTATCCCTATATTCTCAGAATATCTATTTATACTGTGAATATATATGTCTTTAATTGAACCTGTAATTACATTATTGTCAATTTTTTTACATGAAGATTTGTGTTCTTTATAATAGAAAACATCACCATTAATTTATGGCAATTGGAATTTATTGAGAAATTTATTGCTATCAAATTACATGCTGTAAACACTACCATCTAAACTTGTCTTGACTTTCAGCCTTCTCAAGAGTTGGATTTAAAAACAAATAACAAAAAAAGAAACATCAGAACTTGAAGATCAGAAGCAACTTGGTCTTAGGAGTCTAGTGAGGCCTGATGGACTCATATTTTGTCTCTCACCAAGGACAGAAGGATCATTTTTTTTAATGATCCTCTATGCTTAAAATGAGTAGTGACAGTGGTAGAAGAGGATTTCCCCATGTTTCACACATAAAAAACCAAGAAACTTTGGGAATCCACCTCCCAAAAGCTACAGATTAAAATCCACTATGTTTCATTAACAACCTTACCAGAGGACAGCTTTAGCTGTCTTTGAGAAACACTGATTCTGGGGTTTTAGAAACATCCCTAAAAGTTGTATGACATGTACTCCAACTGAGTGCACCTTTACTTACATCTTACCACTCCATGGAATATACTGCCAATTTTCCCTACCAGCACTAAAAGATGTCCTTTAAATTCATGCTCCTGTCTTGAAATCTTTCTTAACCATTTCACTCTGTGTTGGTCAATTTTGCTTTGAGATACACTCATAAGGAAACCGGTATGTTATTCCCCTTAATTATGTTGGAATAGTTTTGCTTCTCTTCAAATCACCAAGTGAGGCATGTAGTTGAAAATAAATACCTTACTTTAAACAAATTTGTATTCAAGTTATAATAAAAGACCACAGGTAAATAAGTTTAGCTAGCTACATATACCTCTGCAATCTACCATTCTAGTAATATTTTCTTTTGTATATGCACAAATTGTTTTATAGATATTGTTCTAATGAAAAAAATAGAAATAAGAATTGTAAAACATTATAATTAGTACTGTGCCCATTTCAATTTTTCCTGGAAAATGTAATATTCATACCCATTATTTTGCCTGAGGAGGTTATTAAGGCCAGGTAATATAACTGCAAGTGCTAAGAGAGACTCCAATTGCATATACATATCAAGAACACGATGAGAAAGGCCTCTCTACTTCATATGGGGGCTGTATGTAGAAAGAATATGTAGAGAAATAATGAAGAGACAAATTCCTTCATAAACATCCTGCAAAGCAGTCCATTTAAAATAAATCAGTACTTATAAAAATGTGAATGGATTTTACACCAGAAATATGAACTGTAGGCAAGAAAGATGTTCCAGTGGGCAATGTGTTTGCCCTGCAAGAATAAGAATCTGACTTTGGATCTCCAAAATAAAGACAGGTATGCATGGCTACACACTTCCCTAACCATACTGCTGGTTGGGGCAGAGCTATTTGGAACCCCAGAACTTGGTGACCAGCCAATCTAGGCAATAGATCAGTTATGTGTTCAGTAAGAGGCCCTGTCACAAAAATAATGTAGAAAGTGATAGTGTAAGATGCCTCATGCCAATCTCTGGTCTCCATATGTATACACACCACACAGAAACATACACACAGACAAACAGACATAAAACACACACACACACACACAAATAAAACTTCTGATATTGTCCCTAAGCATCAGAAAAAGAAAGAAATATGGAGTCCACAGAAATGAGGCATTGGCTACAAGTTCACCAGATTTTCTTATTCCCAGAATTATTCTGTTTTCTGTGTATGTATTCATCATCTGTCAGTCCTCTGGAACCTGAATTTAAAAAGTAATAAACAAATCCAGTTTTGCCTTTTCACTTGTAAATAGAAACAATGGTCTCCTCATTTGCAGCTGAGAATTCCACCTGGGATGCTGGGGTGATTTATTGAATGTGAGTACATTGCTCTGCCTCTTCCCTTCCTTCTTAGCCTTGCATAGGCAGTCCTGGACCTACATCAGCAGAAATATCTGATATTTAAAACTCTACTGAGACTGAATCTCCCTGGTTGAAAATAAATTGCTGCTCATTTTGGTCAAGCTCAGTTGGTTTTCTAGAACGGGGCTATGCTTGATGGTGATGTCATGGACACTCAGTTCCTTTTGGAAGGGACTGATGGATTGGTCTTGCTCGGAATGTCAGAGGAGCACAGCAGAGAGCATAGGAGGTAAGCCACAGTGGGATTCCTGGGATGTGTTTGTGGTGAGGTCCTAAATCCCCGGCAAAGAAGAAAACAGGACAGCTGCGATGGTAAGTGTCTCTGTAGGGTGGCTCCTTCAATTGAAGCAGGTCACGCCACAGAAATACTCAGAACCACATGCATCAGGTAAATAATTGCTGCTAGGTCACTTATAGAAAATTCTGAAGAGATTTCTTCAAGAAGCCTGTAAGCCTATCATCTTTTTTGAACACAATACTTGCTTCTATTATAAGAGCCATCTGTGTGACTTTCTGAAATTTTTCTCACGTTACTTACTTAACATTTATAAATGAGAGCACCTTAAAACAAATGGTTCAAAGCCACCAGACATCTTATCCAAATAATGAAAAGCATTGAAATAGGTGCAGAATATAAAAAGAACATGAAAATTTAGATGATGGGCTGCTTCTTTCCACATAGAGAACAAAGACATTGGTACTAGGCTGGAAATTTTCTTTTTTATTCTTTGATAATTTCATATATGAATATGTGTATTTTGGTCTCTCTCTCACACACACACACACACACACACACACTCACACACTATGCTCTCCTTCCCATTACCAAGGGACTCTTCATACTCACAAATCCCTCCACAGTCACATCTTCTTTTCTTTTCTTTCTTTTATGACTCACTAAATTTTACACAAAATTGATAAGGAGTTATTATTTGGAGCTTAGGGAACTTCCTGGTTTGCCAGTGAAGTAAATGATTCCTTCTCTTTAAGAAATTATTAATTGCTAACACAGCTTCTCAGGGAGGGCTGTGGCTTCATAATCCCCACTTCCAAAAACCATTATTTTACAGGACAGATCTTGTGTAAATAACCACATGAATTCTTTATGGGTTCCTAAATACAATATCTATGTTGTGTCAATAAGACAGAGTTTCATAGAATTTCTCCCCATTCTCTGGCTATTGTATTCTTCCTTCCTCCTAGCTTTTGAAGTTCTGTGAGCCACAGAGAGGACGATACAGATGTCCCCCTTCATACACTCACCTTTCAAAACCCATTATTTTACAGGTATGAGTTTCTGCATTAACTATTTACTGCTCAAACAGAAACTTCTTAAGGAAGGCTGATGGCAGCGATCATCTGTGGTTATAAAACAGAAGTATCTAAAGGATCAATACCGTTTAAAACATAGCAGTAGCACATGAAATATTTTAAAATATTTTATTTATTCTTGAAAATTATTGATTTTTCCATTGCATTTAATCTTTTATTTTATGTGTGAATGCTTTGCCAGCATATATGTGCATCATGTTCAAGATTGGTGCCCCTGGATGACAGAAGATGATTCTGAATCCCCTGCAAATAATGTTACAAATGGTTGTAAGCTACCATGAGTGCTGGGAATCAAACCCAGTTCCTTTGCAGAAGCACCTAGTGCTCTTAATCACTGATCCATCTCTAGAGTCTCTCGTCTTTTGTTGTTGTTGTTGTTGGTGGTGGTGGTGTGTATGTGTGTGTGTGTGAACTGTACTTTTATTAATTTATTTAATTTTACATCCTGACTGCAGGCTTCCCTCCCTCCTCTCCTCCCACTCCCTCCCCCCTCCTCCCCTCTCCTCTTCTCTGCCCCCCCCAATCCACCTGTCCTCCATAATTGCTCAGAAAGTGGCAGGCCTCCCAAGGCAGGAAAGCATGGCCTAATCAAGTTGTTATAAGACCAAACACCTCCCCTATGTTCAGGCTGGACAAGACAATCCAGCAAGAGGAATAGGCTCCCAAGGGCCAGTCAAAGCACTGGGGAGACAGGTCCTGCTCCCATTTCAGGGAGTCCCACATATAGAATAAGCTACACAACTGTCACATACATGCAGGGGACTTAGGTTGGTCCCATGCAGGCTCCTTGGTTGTTGGTTCAGACTCTGAATCCTCATGAGCCAGGCTAGTGGTTTCTGTGAGTTTTCCTGAGATTTTCCTCCCCTTCTTGTTTCCTACAACCCCTTCTCCTTCTCATCAGTACTCCTGAGGCTGAAGTTTGGAGTGGGTCTCTGAATTTGCCTCCAGCAGTCACTGGATGAATGCTCTCAGATGACAATCTGGATAGTCACCAATCCTATAACAGGGGATGGCCCGTTCAGGCTATGCGTCCACTGCTTCGAGGAATCTTAGCTGGGGACATCCTTATAGACTCATGGAAGTTTCCCTAGAAGCCCCTCAACCAAAGAATGGATAAAAAAAATGTGACACATTTACACAATCGCTTGTTACTCAGCTGTTAAAAATAATGACATCAGGATATTGGAAGGTGAAAGCATTGAACTAGAAAAAAATCCTGAGTGAGGTAACCCAGATCCAGAAAAACAAACATGAACATGGTATGTACTGACTCATTAGTGGATATTAACTGTACAGTAAAGGATAACCAGAATACAATCCACAGAACTAGAGAGGCTAGGTAATAAAGAGGACCCAAGAGGGGATGCATGGATCTCTCTGGGTAGAGGAAATAGAGAAGATCTCCTGGTTGGACTGCAGTGGGTGGACATTGGAAATTGAGGGATTGGGTTGGAGGGTGGGTGGAGAGAGACAGTGCTGAGGGAGATGACTGGAAAGGGGGGTCTTTACAGTATCTGGTGGAGCCCCGATTCTTGAAAACTGTTTTTTCGCCTCTCTGCCTCCCTCAGTGCCTTCGTCCACTTCACTGCTGCTGCCTTTGCCTCCAGCCTTAGTCAGGATGTGTTCTCTGAGGACTAGCGCCTGGTTCCTGGAAAAAAGGTAGAGAGGGAGCCTGGGGGCAGGGGCAGAGTGGATGGGGACAGCCTTGGGTGCTGGGGACTCCAAGAAATTTGAAACATGTATAGTGATCATCTGTTAACCATTTATTCCCTCTGACTCCTTTCTCTACACCTCAGCCTACCTATTTACCCTCTCAACTTAGTGTTCATATTTTCTTGTTGCTGTTAATAACTTCTTGAGTCAAATTAGTGCTACTCATATACACCTGCGAGTGGGGTAATCTGTTTAAGCATGGGCAATTTACAAGCAGCTAAACTCCCAAAGAGAGTGGCCATTCCTTCATGAATCATCAACTGCTGTTGGCTCATCTGCCAAGTGTGGGCCTCTGATGCTGTTCTCCATTTGCGCTGGAATTTTGGCAGGCATGATCTTGTGTTTGTCTAGTGCAGGCAACCACAGGTCCTGTGAGTCAGTGTGTGTAACAGCAACGAAGTATCTACAGGTCTGTATTTCATAGTTCTCGTATTTGTCAGATCCTACTTTTTTTTTTTAACCTACTCTTCCATGACAATTCCTCAGTCATACATGAGGAAGGGTTTATATAGGTGACTTATTTACACTTGAACACTCATTTACTTTTATTGGTCATTTTGACCAGATATGAGTCTCTGCATTAACCACTACCTACTGCAAAAAAGATTGAATGCAACACAAGTATGCAAGTATAAACATCATCTAGATGGCAGTTTGACACAACAAAAAGAATATGTTCACCCTAGTGCCTATGATACTCACAGTTATGGGCTTTCAGACAGGTTTTTATGAAATCTCTTCTGTTGAGAAGTCCTCAGACATAATGAGAGAGGGGTTGGATATACCAATAACTGCTGTGCCATTATTGTTCATGGGCATGTCTTTCCCAACAGAGAAGTATTTTACTATGGTATTTCCAACACTGAGTCAATACACTGATGTCTTTTCTCCCCCAACATCCTACACATCCCCTTCCGACACTATCTGTGGTAGTTGGAATGCAATTGGCCCCCATAAGCTCATAGGGAGTGGCACTCTTAGGAGCTGAGGTTTTGTTGGAGTAGGTATGGCCTATTGGAGAACATGTGTCCCTGTGGCATCAAACTTTGAGGTTTCCTATGCTGAAGATGTCTAAGTCCTCTTCCTGTGGCCTTCTAATCAAGATGTAGCAAACACATTGTATGCCCGCATACCACTATGTTCTCTGCCATGATGACAATGGACTAAACCTCTGAATTGTAAGGCACCTCCTCAATTAAATGTTGTCCTTTAGAAGAGTTGCCTTGGTCATGTTATCTCTTCCACAGCAATAGAAACCCTCACTAAGGTAGAAGTTGGTACCAGGCACTAACGTATTGTTGTGATAGAAATTTGAACTTTGTACTTTGGGTTGGGAAAGCAGTGGGATGCTTTAAGTGCTGCTTCACGGACCACACTAGCTGGAGCATGGAAGACAGTGGTGCTAAGAGTTATTTGAATTGGGGGGGGCGGGGCCTTACTCAGGAGGTTTCATAAGAGAAGAATTTTAATATGCCTAGAGATAATTCTTGTGATATTTTGGTGAAGAATGTGGTTGCCTTTTGCCCTTGCCTAAGAGTCTTCCTGAGGCTAAAGTGAAGAGATTTGGATTAATTCCATTGACAGGAGAAATCTCAAAACAGCCTAGTATAGACTTTGTCATGTGGTTACTAGTGGTAAATCTAATGAAGACTTATAATGAAAAGGAGCAAGCTGAGCAGGGTAAACTACAAAATGTAAATTTTGAAGAGAAAAAGAGTACCAGGAAGTTGAATGGAGCTAAATTGTTCAAGCAGATAAATGGATTAAGAAATGGAATAAAAGGAGTGGTGATCTCAGGACAATATCTCACCCAGCTAAGTTTCCAATTTGTGAAAAGGAATTAAAGAAAAGTTTAGAGCCAGCTGTGGTGGTACATGCCTTTAACTCCAGCACTGGGAAGGCAGAGGCTGGTGGATTTCTGATTTTGAGGCCAGCATGTAACATGAATTGCTAAATGGTCTTATTAATAAAAAACCTACAGCCAGATACTGGGATGAAAGCTGAAAGATCAGAGAAGCAGAGCAAGCCAGCCACAAGTTCTTACCTCTATGATTTAAATCCTCAGTCTAAAGAGAGCAAGTTCCTGTTCATCACACCTTATATACCTTTCTGTGTCCTGCCATATTACTTGCTGGCATTAAAGGTATTCGGCACCACTGCCTGGTTCTGTTTCTCTCATGTAGCCCAGTGTGGCCTTGAACTCACAGAGATCCAGACAGATCTCTGCCTCCTGAGTGATAGGATTAAAGGTGTGTGCCATCACTGCCTGACCTCTATATCTAATTTAGTGGCTAGTTCTGTCCTCTGATCCCCAGGTAAGCTTTATTGGGGTACACATATATCACCACACCAGCACGGTCTACAGAACAAGTTCAAGGATAGCCAAGCTTAAATAGTGAAGATAACAATCAAAACCAGAAAGTTGGTGAAGATGCAATTGAACAAGGGAAGATGTAATTGAACAAGGGGTCCATGTTCCCACTCAAGTAAACAGCAGAACTTGGCAGCATCAACCATGTAGTTCTGGCTTTAGAGTTACAGATAGAAGAAATGGGTTATGGAATTTGTCCCCAAGAGTAAGGAAAGCCACTGAAGCCAGGCATGTGTCAGGAGCTCCCTGAATAGAAGCCTAGAGAGGCCATTGTGTGAAGCTGTGAAGTTGAAGCCTGGATTGCCTTGGTGAACGCAAGATGTTAGAGACACCAGAGTTGTGGGGTGCCTGCTGAGGAGAGCTATTAACAGGGAGTGGAACCAGCCAAGAACATGAAGTGTGCTGCAGTCAACAAAGTTGGATAGAGTTAGAGATCTGAAGAGCGTTTTACCATCAGACATAGAGATACAGAGTTTGGAGTTTACCCAGCTGGTTTTGGTCTTGCTTTGGTCCAGTATTTCCTCACTGTTCTCCCTTCCCTATGTTTCGGAATGCTAATGTACATCCTGTGCCATTATATGTTGGAAATACGTGATCTGTTTTTTGATTTTGATTTTACAGGGGATTACAGTTAAGAGATTGCATGAATTTCAGGAGAAACTTTGAAATTAGGACTTTTAAACATTGTTGAGACTATAGGGACTTTGGAAATTGGACTAAATGCATTTTGCATTATGATATTGTTACAAGTTTATGGGGGCAAGGGAGTGGAATGTGATAATTTGAATGTAATTGACCCCCATAAGTTCATGACACTATTAGGAGGTGTGGCTTTGTTGGAGTTGGTATGGCCTTGTTGGAGGAAGTGTATCACTATGGCAGCAGGCTTACTGGTTTCCTATGCTCACAATAATGTCCAGTATCCACTTCCTGTTGCCTTCTGATGGAGATGCAGCCAGCACGATGACTGCCTGCACATTGCCATGTTCCCCTCCTGCCAGTGGACTGACCTTCTGAAATGTAAGTCACCAACTCAATTAAATGTCCTTTTTAAGAGTTGCCATGATCGTGGTGTCTCTTCATAGCAATAAAAATCTTAATTAAGACACTATCTAATCTAACAAATAGGGAGATGTTTTTCTTGTCATCTGAGGTTGATTTCTCTGTAATCTGCATCCAAGTCAAGTAGACTATTTATCAGTAGGGTCTTACCATCGATCTATAGCAGGTAGCCAGGAACTGTGACACCCAGTTTTGTCCCAAGTGCTTCTGGCTTTTCCCTGAAGAATAACTTGAATGGAGTTATCCAATGCTTGACACTAAGGTTTTTATTTTGTAATGCACATTGATTCTTTCAAAGCCTACAGAGTAACAAACACAACCTGAAGCTTGTACAGCATGGTAAGTAAGGTGTTGTTTTCTCTCATGAAACACTGAAATTTGAACTGAGAGATCAAATATAGCTTAGTGAAAGATGTCATGGAGCAGGGAAAGGTTGTTACAGGAGCTCATATAAAGAAGCCATTAATATTTCCTTCCAGTGAGTCCATACCTGTTTACGAGTGGTCTCACAGGTGCTACAAGTATGGCCAGAGATTTTCTTTTGGAAAGGAAAAATGGCTGTTATACCAATCATTATTTAATTTACTGTAAACAATTATACCTTTGCTGAGTTTACTAATTTAAATCTGGGTATCAGTTTTTCTAAGAAACTTTTCAGGTTTGGTATTAATGTGCTGCCTTCTTTAAAATAACATTCTTTTCATGGAAAATAAAACATTTATTTTATTTATGTTATATAATTGGATTAAATCACAGAAAATATTTTATGGGTATAGTTAGTCTTAAAATATTTAACACTTCTCACAAAACATTTACACAGGTACTATAAAAAGCCAGAAAGATATGAGAAGATAAAAGTTCTGGCCTTTGAATTTTATAGTATAATAAGAAAGATGAGATTGTTAATAAATGAGTAAAACGTTTGAAACTGAAAACTTATGGTATTCAAGACCTGTTAATGCTAAAAAACCATAGATTATAAAAAAGCAGAATATATTTACAGAGGTTGTCTTAGTTATCAAGTCCTACAATAATGAAATATTGAGTTCATTAAACAGCAAAATTGAGTTTTTTCATTGGTCTGGAATCTCAAAATCAAGGTGTTGGCTGACTGTGCTTCTTCTAAAGCATCTGTCCATATTTTCATTGGGCTATCACATGTTCTTCTTAGAGGACACAGGCTGGAGTTTTTCAAGGTTTTAATCTCTTCTATATAGAACATCAATAAGATTACATTAGAAGCACTCTATTAACCTCATATTAAGCCAATTAATTATTGAAATGCCCTACTTACAAATTCAGTGCACTTTAAGGTACTACAGATAAAACAGTAAATGTATAAGTTTTGAGTTGACATAATTTTCCAAAGCAGAAAACATTCTACTAGGAGCTAGGAAGTTGACGAATTTTATTTTCTTTAAGACAGGAAGCATGCTTTGTCATTAACAGAACTTGTCCTTGTCACCATATCCAGTATAGAATTTTCTCCAGATCCTACGGGCATAGTTCTTTCTCGGCTTCTCTGTTCCAACCCAACAAGGTTATTCAGTCTTAATGATATCATACAGTTTTCTCATCCATTTATACACAGCCATTTCTCATTCTTGTTGGAACTCTGGATTTAGATGCGTGTTCAACCCTAAACTCAATAGTCATGGTATTTGAATGGGTCATTTGTAGACATCACAAGATGGTAAAAAGTTTTACTTATGCAATGAGTGCTTTTCCAGTTGATATCTGCCTGATTGTTTCTGCTCTCATTCAATAACTATGTGTCTTTTGGGGGTCTGTTTTGTTCCACATATTTCCCTCAGAAACAATGATTTATGATTTGCTAATTTGTTGTTCATCACCACTCTACAGAACATAACAGCTTCAAATAATGAGAATGTAGTACATGTGTCTTGATTATTCTACTGTCAGCTCCTGAAATATAATGCTGCTCTATTCAATTTACCATTTCCAGGATTGACTGCAATGCTTAATACCACAGAAGTTAATTAGAGATATTTATCAAATGCTTGTTTAATATAAGAAGGATAAATGTATTATCATTGATCAAAGGATAACAAAAATGCAGAACATTTAGAACAATAAAATCTAAGATTTTCCTTTTTAACTAGATAGTTGCATGAATAAAAATGTTGCCACAGATTTCTTTAGAAACTTATTAAAGTGAAAAATAATGGGGCAACTAATAAAAATATGAGAAATAATAGGAAGGCCATTTATGAAATTTCCTATTAGCTGTACAATATGTAAACTCCCCAACCAAATAGCACAATGAGAGATAACAGAACTCAAATCAAAATTGGCCCCACTCTGTACAACATTTTATGAACTATGAATACAAACAGGATTTTCTGGTGGTCAGAATGGAAGGATGAAAAATTATGACTGTAGGAGGACTTCTGTTTTTAATATACGAATCCTCAGTCTATAATCTGTGGAATATTTGAGAAAAGGTTGGATGTTCAGCCTAACATGAAAAAACACGTTGGTTGTATGGTACTTTGTGCGTTCATAGACAAAGCGTAGGTCAGTTATCCAATCTCTCTCTTCCTCTCTCTATCCCTCCTTCTCATGTTTGCCATGCCTGTAGCTATACAATTGTTTCTAAATAGAAATATGCTGAGAACATAGGAAATTATGTCTTTCTTAATTATTGAAATTATATACATGTGTTCGATGAGATGTGATCATATCTGCTCCCTATAGTTCATCTAACCCTCTAATACCCCCTTATTTCTTCTGTTAACCCACTAAGTTGAGTTAGTACTGCCCATAATTGTATGGGTCAAGGGCTATCCATTTGCTTATGGGACACCAAAAGTATTTCCTAGGATGAAATCTTTCCCGAATACAGTTGACTTTGAATGACAGAATTTCTTTGAAATTATTTGGCACCCAGCACTTGTTCTTTTTCACAACAATCCATAAATGTGTCGGTGACACATGCGTAACACTATTTTATGTCCTGTAGTACATGCCACAGGCAGTCCATGAAAGAGTGCAAAAGAATTATGCATGCATTATTTGTTGAATTCAGATGACTTTCTTCAATTTTTGCAAGTTAGTGAATCTACATAAAAAGATAAGGTATTGTATTTAATACAGATGGCAAATGTGTATTTTTGTATGAGTGTTGGGAGTGAGTACATATAGTTGGCAAATGTGTATTTTTGTATGAGTGTTGGGAGTGAGTACATATTTTTAGTTTGTGCATCCCAGAACTGATACAATAAAAGCACTCTGAACTTTCTGGCTCTGACCCTAGTAGTTTCACTATATGAGAGTTTGTGAAAGTTAGCCCCAAATCAATGAGACGGTGCCAATAGGTATTTGCAACAGGAATGATGTACAATCTAATCAATATTTTTCCTTAGCTCAGAATCTTTGCCTGGCAATTTTCTTTCTTTTTTTTTTTTTTTTTTTTTTTTTTTTTTTGGTTTTTTTTGAGACGGGGTTTCTCTGTGTAGCTTTGCGCCTTTCCTGGAACTCACTTGGTAGCCCAGGCTGGCCTCGAACTCACAGAGATCTGCCTGGCTCTGCCTCCCAAGTGCTGGGATTAAAGGCATGCACCACCACCGCCCGGCTCAATTTTCTTCATTAGTTGACTTATAAAAGAATCATCCGAAATTTGGCCTTCATATCTTCACAGTATAACTTCATGTTTTTACATTATATAACTATACATCTTTATTATCCAAAGTAGCTCTTCTCATTAGAACTCACTTATGTTAATGAAAACCCATTGTAATAACTTTTTTCAGTGACCCTATTTTGATATCATAACATTCACAGGTACTAATTTCAGCACCTTTGATTATAAAGACAATTCAAATTATAACACTACTCTAGATGTCCAAAGAGTATGAAGTTGAGGACACATAGTAGTATATTTTTTTCAGTTTCATCATTATAATAAATTTTTATGTTAATAATAAAATACACTTAAAATTTTAAAGAATTATAAGCAGTGAATGACTAGAGTTGACCTTCTTCAGAACTGTGAATGAATTTCATCTTCTTCTGTAAGTGTTCTATTCTTAGAGTTCTAAGCTACTAGTTTTTAGGATCTGCAGTGGACAATTGGTCCATATTAAGAAAGTTAGTTACCTCCTCAGAGCATGTCAAATTGAGACTATGTGACAGTTAAAATATTCAGTGAATGACAAGAGAGTCTGTATATTTGATCTCTTTAGGCCACAGAAAGGGTGAGAGGGTGATAAGAACAGCATAAGAAAGACCTCGTGTGTAGGAGAAAATGGAATAAAGCAATGGCCAGACAGAAGCATGCAAGTTCCTGGTACTGCTTACTTCCCAAGAGTAACTTTAAAAACTAAACTCCTAAATTGTATTTGCCCACTTACTACCTGCAGATTTCCTTTGAGAAAATGAAAGGTAAAATTTTGACATAATTCTTGAGATATGAATCTTATTTTAATGATAATTGTATAAAATATGCAAATGTATATTGCTTAGTATTTAAAAGCATATAAAGGAAATAATGGATATAACATTGATTTGTGCTAAATTCAAATTATGTTTGCCTCTGCATATAATATAGACTTAAACAAATGATACAATGCCAGTATATGTAAAAGTAAGTCCAACAAATATATGACACATGTATTGTACATAGCTGTACATACTTTAAAAGCCTCTGTACAATCAAGATTGTGGAGCACTGATCTTTTCCTCTCTCTCTTCTTTTCTTTCTTCCTCCTACACTCATATATAATATATATTATATATGTGTTATATAACATAAATATATGATATTTTATGGATATATATATAATATAAAATGATTTTGGCTATATTTCCTAGACAATTCTAAACTTGGTATGGGATTTCCATTTTAGATGGCATTGCCATTTAATCTAAATATGACTGAAAACAAACAGGAGGACACAGTTATGAGTAAATATACCATTTTCTATAACAGACTTAATCATCCTTTGGGCTTTATGTAGTAGAAGTATTACAACCATAGTCCTGCAGATGTGAGGAACAGCAGTACTATAAACACTAAGTGTTCAGAGACTAGAAATAGGAGGAAGACCCGTGAACCTTGGTCTCAAGGTATTCCCACTTTGGGGGAATTTCAGAAGCATGTTCAAGTTTATTTCGGAATATTCTCAATAAAGATTTAAGTACAGGGGACAAGAGAGAAAAAATTTCAGGAGAGGATTGTTTCTCAGAGAAGGGCACAAAGAGGTGAAGAGAGAAGGGTGTGGAAAGTAAGGAGAGGGAAAAAGAGGGAGAAGACAAGGAGGGGAGGGGAGGGGAGGGGAGGGAGGAGAGGGGAGGAGAGGGGAGGGGAGGGGAGGGGAGGGGAGGGGAAGGGAAGGGAATAGTGGTTCATACTCTTGAGGATGCTGAGGCAGATGTAATACATACAATTTGTTAACTTACTATCAAATATTCTTGAAGTATACATGATAAAATATTAAAGTTATCAGATCACAAGCATTTATAGGCATATAAAGATCATTCAATAAATAATGTAATCAAAATAAGATGACATTTTTATATATAATGTAACTTTCATAATATATCTAAGATGTATACATTTATATTATTCATTTTATTCAGGCATAGGTCTGGAGGAAAATATAATTTTATTTGATACAAAAGAGTATAATAATAATAATAATAATAATAATAATAATAGTTAAAGAACATTAACAATATTAGAAGTTATTACAGCCTTTGAGATATTCTTAAATACCATACACATCACATTAATACAAAAAAAAGTATGTATATATGTCTTCTGAATTGACTCTAGATAATGCTCTCTTTATCCTAATGAGCCAAGGAAAAATATACTTTGATATCTCTGTCTTATGTCCTCTACAATGTATGCTGAAAATTCACTGCCAGCATTTTATAAGTAATTCATATTTTCCACAGTGTAACATGATATTGACAAGATTATACATTTGCTTTCACTTCTCTCCATTTCTACCTTCAAATTTCTGCTAGTATCATGTATAATTTTACATTGTCAGAAATATAAATATCCATATTATAATTTATACCCATAATCAAGCTTCCACCACTTTGGCCATAGGAGGTCCAAACACTCAAACTGCACAAAATTTTATTCACATTATTACAATGGTGTGATTATTACTCATTGCAGAGGCAAATGTTTCAATATGAATACATTACATTCTAAATTTCTAATGCCTCAAGTCCTTTGCTACACAAATGGGAATGCTAAAATCTATTCTCTACACTTCACTAATTGCTCAAAACCAAGGAAATTTATTTTGCTTCATATTTTGAAGATACCCCTCTTTCATTATTTTTTAAACACTTTCACTTTCAATAGTAGACCTGTGTATATTGACGAATGGGCCAAACGTCCTGTCTACTCGTCTTCACTGAGGTTGACACACACAATAGCGTAGTTGCCAGACAGTCATACTGACATGGGTACATGAGTGCAGAACTCATTAGGATTTCAGGGCTTTCTTCTTAAATCTTTTCCCACTTCCACGATTCAGATTCAGACCAGGATTACATTTTCGTGTATTGCATGACCCCTCACTTTCTTCTGGTCTGTGACAGTTTTGGTTTTGTGTTATTTTCTTTCATTTTTAGTATTTCCTTGCTTTTCACAAACTTAAAACTATTGAAGAGTGATGGTCAACTAATTTAAAGGTCTATTTCAAAGTTGGAAGCTTTGCTTATTCAAAGTTGGGAGTTGTGGTTATGTTTGAACAAACAGCCATCAGTCTCATTGACTCTCATCTACTGATGATTGGTGCCAGGGGTATTAATTTCCCATGGTTCAAACACAAAGACTTTCTGAAGACACTGTTTGAGTTTGTTCCAGTAGTTCAGAGTTATACATGTTTCTTTTGTAATTTAGATATTTTTGGGAGATCATTTGGGATTGTTCCAAAATCCGCTATCTTCTCTTGTTTTCAATCTCCAGTCATAACATTCATCCCTGCATCTCATTGAAATAGTCAATGTCTTGTTGGTCTAACCATGTTTGTATGGCTCTTTGATTCATTCTACAATAAGTATGTATGGTTTTCTGTATAGAAAAGCTGTCTGTTCTTCATGATTTAATTGTGTGTCCATTTCTTTTTTCATATTGGAGTGGACTGTAACACATTTGGTATTTCTGTAGCTTATAATACCATGCTGTCATTTTTGGTTTGGTTGCTTAAACTTTTCTAATTTGGGCCGTTGCTCTATTAATATAAATTGAGTTATTTTTGTTTGTTTTGTTGGTCTGTCATTTTCTAAAATTACATCATTTAGGGGATAATGAAATGTTTTAGGTTGTTTTAATCCAAGGAACACAGATGTAACTTAACAAGGAAGCAGTGGGTACTGAGTGTTTATAGCCAATATGACATTATGTCTCCAGGGTCTCTCAGTATCCTAAGAGAAAAAGATAAGATGTATATATGCTAGCATGATGATTACCTTGGTTGTGAACTTGATTAGGTCAAGCAACACCTAGAAAAGTTCTGGTTATAGCTTTAATTGTATTCTAGACAGAATTGGTATATGGGTTAGGAAAATAAATGTAAGTGGCAATAACCAGTAGTCTGGACATCAAATGTAATAGACATTGGTGAAGGTAGAAGCTTAAGTATAAGCATTATAGAAATAGCTACTGTTCATAGTCTATTTACACACTGTTCTGAAGAGAATTTTAGATTTGTCAATCTCTGACCCCTCATGCGAGGTTAATGGTTTTAACTCTCTTTGTTTTTCTTATTTGTAATAGAGTTTTACGTTTATCCCACTTTTTGGTTATTTTATTTGTCTGTTTGCTATGATATTCAGATAATTGCAATAGCTATTATCATCTGAACTACAAACAAGATAATTTCTAAAAGTATGGACTTCTTTGATCATATAATCTATTCTGATTCCCTTCTGTTTCAATCAGTTCAATACCTCAGAGTGGGTAACTTATAACAACACAAATTTATTATTGTCTGTTCTGAAGACTGAAGTCCAAGTTCATTGTCTAGCAGGGATGAGCCTTTTACTCAAAGGGTGAACTTCCTTGCTCCACTGTGATATGGTGGGAAATTCCTCAGACCTTTTAAGGTGGTAATCCTGTTCATAAGTGTAAGGCTCTAGGAACTTCCTTGTCTCCATAGAGTCTCAACATTGTCATAAGGTTGCATTGTGGATTACATTTCAGTACATGATTTTTAAAAGGGACACACATGCAGAACATATTAGTCAATCTCTGAGGCCAAACATTCATTATAATTCATTATAACAAATACCCCTGAAGTTTAAATCACATTCTAATGGTTAAAAAACAAAACAAAACAAAAACAACAAAATGGAACCAAAAACAAACAAACAAAGTAAAGTTTCTGATCTCATCCAAATGTGATCTAAACCGTACGCAGGCGCACTGTAGGGTACAATTTATTCAAGACAAACTAACTGCCAAGTGGGAAGCTGTGAGAGTAAAGATGTGTGATTCCAAAATACAACAGGGATAACCCCACTGGATAAGCAATCCTGCTCCACAACATTAACCTTAAAGGAGAAGGAAAATGAAGCAGGGAGATGTCTCATCTGGTCAAGTGCCTTCCAAGGATGGGTGAGAACCTCAGTTTACATCCACAGCACTCACACGAAAATTAGGCATGGTACCACTTGTGTAACCCCAGTGGTGGGACATGAGTGGCATCCTACAGACAGCTGGGCTCTGTGCAGACAGGAGTATCTCAGCATCTCCAGCTACTCTAGCCAACTTGGAGAACATAGTGTTCAAGGAGAGGGTGAGACACAGTCAAAAACAACACAAGGTGGAGAAAATTAGAGGAAGACACCTGACATCATACTTTGGCATACACACACACACACACACACACACACACACACACACAC
>CABHPH010000434.1:2248-30264 GCA_902168325.1 Peromyscus nudipes | reverse complement strand
TTCTTCTCTCCTCATCCCCTCTTTCAGCCCTTGCCCCTGTCTTCCCTCCATGCCCCAATGCTATCACTGTGAACACAGGCAGAAAGTCATGTAAACACGATCATTGCTGTTTTCCAACCTGTCCTGAAACCACTGACATGGAATGACATATTTCTCTAGGTCTTTTATTTTTTATTAGTGATCTTTATATTTTATGCCCCAGAAGCAGTATATAGTCACAAGCAGGCCTCTCTGCATCCCTAGGACATCAATCTTGTCAAATCTAATTGAATCAAAGCTCAAGCAGTTATAAATGGAGTACAGGCTGTCAGAAACAAAGCAAAGGGAAAATAAGAGGCATGCGTCCAACCGGTACTTTCATTTTTCCCCTAGGAGACTGCTGTGGTTTCCTAAAAACTTCCTTCTGATATTTCCAGCTCTTTTACCTGTCATGATGTTGCTCTCTATTCAAAAACATTTTTCTATTCCAGAACTCATTCTGATTCCACATGAGTTAAATGCTTCTCAGGGTAGAAAAAGATGATTGAAAATTGAATATCTGTGTTCTGGGGGTGGAGAGGTGGGTCTTTGTGGCAGCTTGGGATTTAAGTCATTGCTGAGAGAGGCAAAACTAGGGTTAGAGACATAGCTCAGTTGATAGGGTGCTTATGTAGTATGACTATGTCCTTCAGAATGGTGGCACACAAGTCTAAGTCAGCACCTGGGAAGTGGAGGCAGGAAAGTGTTCAACATCATCATGGGTGACATGGATAGTCCAAAGCTAGCTTGGGCTACATGTAACCATGTTTCTACAAACAAATATTATTTAACTATTTTTAGATACATGTTACTTGTAAATCCTAACACAGCTTAATGTGATATTTCAACACATGTATGAAACATGTATAAAACATGTACTAATAAAATTCAACCCTCATTTATTTATGCCAGTCCTCTACTCTTCCCAGCTTCTATACATCAGTACTGTACATTGAGAGCAACTTGTCTATTTCCTGTACATGAAGGAGTCAAACAGGAACTTGGATTTCATGGGCTCACTTATATCAATTAGCATAGTGTCTTCCAGCTCCATTTGTAGTGTTTTTGACCTCATAGACCAGAAGGAAAGTATTGTCTCTGTGGTTTTGTTCTTTTTCTTCCTCCTTTGCCATTTGTTAAGTATAAATTATAATGCCTACTTAATAAGTTAGAGACTACTGAATGGAACAAATGATAGGAAGACACTCAGCATATAAGGAAACCCTCCTACTGTGATGCGTTTTTATTAACATCAACAAAAGCTGACTTTGAAGTAGATAAAGACAAGTAAGAGTTTTCTGGAGAGGAGGCATGTTGTCAATGAACCCCACATAAGTTTGCAGTGGGGCCAGGCTTTTCTAGGACAACAGTGTGTTCTCAAGGCCAAGGTAGTAATGTACCTCCACTAGTGTGTGGGGTCTCTTTAAAACCTTCCTGGAAAATTCTCATCTTTATTTTCTTAGAGAAATCAAGAAAGTCAGTGGCAACCAGACATGGAGAGAGAAGAAGAAAGTGGTGAAGGTACACAACATATTGTATATAAGAGAACCATCTTCTAAAAAGTATTAGTTCATTCTTTAAAAAAAAAAAAAATGCTTGTCGCCCTCTTTTGTCCACAGTAGCCATGCACTAGTCTTGAGTCCTGAATCTGGCATCAATCTGTTCTTGCTATCTATCTTAGATAGGGTTTCCATTGCTGTAATGAAACACCATGGTAATTCTTTTTTAAAAAGTGTTTAATTGGGGCTGGCTTACAGTTTCAGAGGTTGAGTCCATTGTCATTGTGACAGGGAATATGGCAGCACATAGGCAGACTTGGTTCTGAACAAGTAAGTGAGAATTGTACATCAGGTTCCCCAGAGATCAGAAAGAGAGTGTCACTGGGCCTGGTTTGGGATTTTTAAAACTTCAAAGCCCACCTCCAGTGACAGACTTCCTCCAGCAAAGCCACACCTCCTAATCCTTTTAAATAAAGCTACTCATAGATTTGAATGACTAAGCATTCAAATGATGAGTATATGGGGCACATTATCATTCAAACCACCACCCTATCAGTCATCAGCACTAGCTATAGTGATATTTCTGCCTTGTGATAATCAGGATTTTTCTGACAAACAGAACCAGCAGAAAATAATCACACACACACACACACACACACACACACACACACACACACAGTGTATGCATACACAGGACATTATAAAGTTGGCTTTCATTCTGAGGCTGACACCAAGGCTGTCTGTGGACTGAAGAGCTTGGAAAACCAGTCCTATTCAGTCTCAGAAGCTTGAAGCCTCAGAATGAAAGGGACTCACGATAGAGCCACAGTCATAGGCAGAGAAGCTCCTGAGATACTTGCTGCTGTGAGCCCATGTTCAAAGTCCGAAGAAACTGTGTCTGATGTTCATGAGTAGAACTGGGAGGAATCACACTCAGGCACTCCTGCAAGCTTCTGTATCCCTCTGCTTGTTGTTCTAACAGGACAAGAGTATACTAGGCAGGACCAGTCAGATCTGGGGCAGGCCTTACCTCTTCAGCTCATTCTCCCATCATTAATGAAAACACCTCACAGAAGCAAAGGACAAAGTGTGCTGTGCTAGTGTTCTAGACATGTCTTAACACAATGAAGTTGACCACCAGTATTAGCCATCTATTGGTCTATATGCAAAAGAGCTCTGCTGTTGGTCAGAGTGAGGCACAGGGAGGGCCATGCCTTAAGGTCCTGGAGCCTGGGTCAGTCTCTAACCACATGGCTTAGTTGGTTAGGAGTCACTTGAACAGTGACATTAAAGAAGCAATCATGAATACAGACAATGCAATTTTAAGTGACATTCATTCTAACACTTAAAAGGGAAAATTAGAAAATCGGTATTGAAAAGGGGAGGGCAACCATGACTCTTCCTTAGGACAGAGTTTATTTATAATAAACAGTTTATTATGCTAATGATAAAACATTGTTCATGACATTTGAAAACTCCTTTAAACATAAAACAGTATAAAATTCCCATGTAATTTGATCTCATGAACACAAGAAATATTGATAAGCTGAAGTAGATATACACAGAGAAACATACATTCAATATTTGTATGTGTTTTCACTATAGATTATTTAAAAATTTTCACTGTACCTGATATTGTATTTTGTAAGGATATTTTTATACACACAAACACTGCCTGTTGACCATGTTCGCTCATACCTTCCTACTCCTCAACACCCTCCTTTTAATTCTTTTATTCCCCTTGACAGTTTCAGTTTTACTTGATGACATATACACACAATTTTATAGTGCTATATACAATCTAGAAACCACCATTGAAAGAACACAATATATACAATAGCTGTCTTTCTGAGACTGGCTTAATTCACCTAATATGATTATCTCCAGTGGTATCCATTTACTGCAAATGATGTAACTTGATTATTTATTTCAGAAATATTATTTTACATACATAGTTTTATATATTTAACTTGTATTATTCTGATAAGTGAAGAGCAAATTTTAAACTTGAAGCAATAGACCAGACAGCAAGTGTATATTCCTGCATATCAATGCTATCCTGCTCTTCCCATAGCAATCTACAAAGCCACACACATGTGCTACACTTACCTGTGAAACATAACTTCAGAGAAACGTTCAGTGCTTCTAGGTAGTTTTGTCTAGGTAGACAGAATCAAATAGTAAATGGAAAGCCAGAAGGACATGGTGAGTGACATACTGTCCTGTTGTCATGCAACCTAGCCCCTATTTTAACTGTCTGCCTCTGCTACTCTCTTGTTTTGTTTGCTGCTGCCATTCACTCATCCTTTGTTGTCCTATGATTTAACTTAAATTGGTGCATCCTACCTGCTCTTTTCGGGGATATTTCCTTTGAAGGATACTTCATAAGCCTTCTTCCTTCCCTCTGCTCATCAATAAAAATTTATTAAGAAATTACTTTGGATTTCTTTTTTCCATACACTTTCTGTTCAAGGAGACCACATCCTATGTGCAATTTCTCTATTCATTCATCCATTTCATTTCATTTCGACTTTCTTTTGAAATTATAAACTTCATGGGAAAATGATTTAAGAACATATGACTTGTCTTGATACTAAATGAACAGCCATATACTCACTAAATATATTTATCAACAATATGATTCACACCGCTCCTAACAGTCAATCTTTACACATTCTAAAAATGTACTGTACTCTGAATTGTGCCTTGTTCCACTTACTTGGCATGCTTCTGAAATCTGTTTGCATTAGCATGTATGACTGCAATGTGCTCCTTTTAATGAGTGTGTCCTGTTTAATCGGTGAACTATATCATCAACTGTTCCTTGTACTTTGTTCAGAAAGGTGGATTGCTCATATTTCTTTTTAAATGCTAACTATAACAATGTA
Organism: Peromyscus nudipes; assembly: GCA_902168325.1. Classification (NCBI taxonomy): domain Eukaryota; kingdom Metazoa; phylum Chordata; class Mammalia; order Rodentia; family Cricetidae; genus Peromyscus; species Peromyscus nudipes. The sequence goes on along the minus strand of CABHPH010000434.1, from coordinate 25,859 downwards.
TATACTAAGACAAGTCTTTTGAGACATGGTCTTTTCTTAGTTTTCCTGGAGAGGTGCATTGAATCATTGACCCTAGCTAGGCAGCAAGATCAAAATATGATTTCACCAAAGTCCAACTAGGTAAGACTGCAATTTTTTTTTCTATTAATAGTGGTTTGCCCACCAATGATCGGTATTCCACAAATCTCCTCACCTGGTGAAACTTTTGTGTAAGTCTTTCTATCCCCAACCTGTTAAAACTTTTGTTACTTATCGCTACCACCCTGACTACAGTCCTTAACTGGCTTCAAGCTATCCATTCCTTTGCCTTTTTCTTAATTTTTGTAAGGGTCCTTTTAATACTAGCCAGCTGTAGAAGACTGTGTGGAAAAAGACACAGTAACCATCTGCATTAGAATAAAACTTTACTCAAGGGCACAGTGAAACTACCAAACTGTACTCATCAGTTGGAAGAAAGAAAGGTTTATTAGGGAACAGAGACTGCCAAGGCTGTCTCTGGGCAGGAGGGTGAAGTGGCAGAGAAGCAAACTGGTTAATATGGGAATTATCAGGGTGGGGGTTTTGAGCTGATGCAGGACATTATGATTGACCAGGAGCTAGATGCCCTTGGCTGAAGTAGTTGACCTTTGCAGGTAGACTAAGGGGCATCTTGCTAAACAGAAACCTGTCTTAAGAGATCTGCTTTCTGGTAAACAGAAACCTGAGAACTACCCAGAGGAATGCTGAATTTAGGTTTCTACTTACACAATAACTGTCCTTCTGTTTACCTGGTCAGAGTTCTGTTCATGACATTGTTACCAGCACTGCCATTCTGGGGGCTCGGCTGGGTAGTTTTATATCAACTTGAAATAAGCTAAAGTCATCTGAGAAGAGCGAGCCTCAATTAAGAAGATGCTTCCATATAAGATCAGGCTATGGGCAAGCCTATGATGACATTTTTAATTAGCACTTTATGGCTGAGGGCCCATCCCATTGTGGGTGGTGCTAAGCCTGAGCTGGTCATCCTGGGTTTTTTAGGAAAGCAGACTAAGCAAGTCATGTTGAGCTAGTTAGTACACCACACCTCTCCAAGGTTTCTGCTTCAGTGCCTGCCTCCAAGTTCCTGTCTTGTTTGAGTTCCTGGGCTGATTTCATTTTATGATAAACTGAAAAATGGAAGTATAAGCCAAAAATAAATCCATGTCACAACATGGCCCAGGAATGAAGTCATGTGAGGAAAATTCTGAGTGCTGTTAAAACTCTTCAAATAAACAAGAGTCTTGTGGCCTCAGGTTCCTCAAAACACAGAATTGTTCTTGGACTATGCTTTCATGCTCTTCCCAGGTGTAGTGGATAGGACTGAGTTTACTTTACTTACATGTTATTGCTTGTTGATGTCATTTAATTAAATGTTTAAACTATCCTTTGTAAGTTTCACACAGAAAAGCATAATTTTTGCCTTGTGTGGTTTGTCCTTGTGATTGTATACAGCTTGAATTCATGAGAATGTCACTCATGTCCTTAACCCTCAGAGTACAAATTGTCTGATGCTCTGAATAAAGCTGGCTATTGCATGAGACTTTAATCTGCCTCATTTATGAGCTCTATTTTCTCAAGTCCCACCACTGCCTCAAGAGTGGTGACAAATCCATTCCTCTCCAACTTGCTTTTGGTCGTGGTGTTTCATTGCAGCAATAGAAAACCTAAGACAGGGGCCAAATGTGGACTTAACAAAAACCAAGTGAACCTCCCGCTCTGGTGCACTTGCTAGGGTAGATTGTATTCTGGCTCACTCTTTTTTTCAAAAAGAATTGCCTTGCCAAGCTACTTTTGCAACGTTTACTTGTTCCACTTTGAGACACTGAGATTATTCTTTGTTTCTAACAGGACCAATGAGTTTATTTGACTTTCTTGCAGAGCATCAGGAAGGAGTTATTTACATGAGCATGGATGAAACTTCCAAGTTCCACCCCACCATGAGTGATGACCTCATGGAAGTTGCGTCCCTTTTAGTTACAGTCCCCCTTTTAGTTAACCTTCCACTTCCACTATACTCCAGTTTCTCCTACAATCGATTATATGGGGGCAGAGAATCAATACCCAGAATCTCAGGTGAGGGTCTGCTGATCCTCCTTTCCTCCATCTTCTCTAGAGTATCAATAGCTCCATTACCACTACCATAGATGTGGCTGTCACTGCTTTTTATGCTTTAGTTGCCAAGTGACTGGGGCAAACTCCAAGATGGCATCAAAGTGTAACACAAGGAAAAAGCTGCCACTTAGCACATCATCAATACATATTCTCTTTTATATCTACCTAGGACCAACCTTATCCAGTGCCTAGATTTTGGTTGCATTGACTTTCTATTATTTTCATATAACAGCTTCATGTTTTACTTAATCAAACTTTGCTTTCATAATTATGATTTACTTCTTGACTAGTTGCAGGCAGTACTGTGGAGTCTCTAGTATGGTCTGACTCAGAGAAATTGTAAATTTTCGTTTACTTTTCTTTATCTCCTTTTTAGATATTGCCCAAAGGCTAAGCATGCTATTTCTCTGGTGTTTTGCTTATTCACCCTCTATGGAGGGCCTTCTCCATTGCAAATGGCATGGCATTCTTTCCCCTCTTCTTCAGTTCTCTTCTCCTGGGAGCTGACTAGATTTATAGTTTGCCTGCCCTTTTGTTTCTCTCTCAATCTCTAATAAAATTGCCTTTGAATTTCCTTTCAAGCCAGTTTCTAAATTCTTATATTAATGAAATTAAGATCCCTGAAAAGGCAGTTCCTGTTTATGGGAAATTGTTTGGGAATAAGGTGTATTAGGAGAAAGAGCCTTGAGCCACAACTGGGCCTTGAGACCAGAGAGTATTAGAAAGCAACATAACAAGGCTATCACAAGCATGGTTTGCCAGAAACATCGACTAACACACTTGTGTCTTACAGTGTCAGAATATGTTGATAAACAATAGATTTATAGGGTTTTGAGGTTTCAATGACAATAATTGAGAGAAAACTTGCCTACCTAGGTAGCTTGATGAAGGTGAATGCTGTTCTTTATTTCAATTTTAATTACTAATATTAACTCTCATATCACAGCACACAGTTGATCTCTCTCTCCATATATATGTGTGTGTATGTGTGCATATTTACACATATGTATATTTATAAACACACTTATAAATATATGTACATTTACACACATATATGTTATACAAAATGAATAGAAGTTAAAGATACTGCAGCAGTCTCCAAGAGAGTTCAGACGTGTTCTGAGTAAGAGTCTGTGCAGAGAAGATATTGAAGCCGAGCAGTGTCAGCAGGGAGCTGTTCCAGAGCTGCTGGAGTCAAGTTTGAGAGTGAAGCTTCAGGGTTCAGCGATGAGGTGAAAAGGCCAAATGGAGTCTGGAGCAGGAAACAGGTCAGGACCAGGAAAAAGTGTGTGTCAGCTTCAGGTACAGATGGGCGAATAGTGTCATCAGGTCCAAACCCGGTCTTCCCCCAAATGGCAGTGCTGGTGACCTCGTCCTGAACAGATGGAATCTGGCCAGGTAAACAGAAGGATTGTAGTCAGGTAAACAAGCACAAATGATTCTCTTTTCTAGAAAAGCAGCGCTCTGAAGGTGGTTTCTGTTAACCAGAAACTAGCCTTCATTTTCCAGGAACCTTCAGTAACCTTTTCCCAAAGGTCAGCTACCTCTGCCAAGAGCACCTAGTTCTGTATCAATTTGGACAGCCTCTAGCAGCTCAGATCCCCACCCTGCTGTCATATAAAATCTGCTTACTTCCTCACCATTTTGCTCTTCTCTCTGCCCCCTGAGAGATGGCTTTGGTAGTTTTATTCCCAATAAATGTTTCTTTCTGCCTACAGAGCAGTCTAGTTAAGTAGTTTCTCTGTGCCATCACTTATGAATAAGTGGAGGGCAGGAAGTCCAATATGTCACCAGTAGGGGACTATACCTAGTCAGTTCTTAGTCCTTAAGCCATACAACAGATATCAGATGGTAGGTTGGTGTGATATTTTGTTATAGGAATGTGAGGTGTCCATTGTTAGGGGTCCAAATAAGAGTGCTACACCTTTTCCTCTGACTTGAGTTTCTGATAAACTCATGGGCCTGGTTTTGCTGATATGATTTTTATACACTTATGTGCAACCCACCCTTTCAATTATCCCCAACAAACTTACAGGGTGGCTCTGTCTTTACTCTAAGGATGTGCTGCACGGGTGATACCTGACGGATCATACAATACCCAGGCTTACCCTGTGGCTGTAGTCATCTCTTTTTCCTCAAAATGGAGTAAAAAACTGATTGTAAAATGGAGTATCCTATGGCAAAGCAGTCTGAAAAAATACTGTTTTATATAATATGGAATGACTTAGAGTAGGGACTAGCCTACTCTCAACAAAGACCTTGGAGAGGAGAGGCATTCTTTTACAAACTGGAGAGAACCTTCATTCATTAAGTCCTAGAATAAAACGGGGGGGGGGTGGAAAAAGGGAGCCATGAGAGGGATGAGAAGGACGCAGAGGAGAATCTTCAGAAAAATCCGCTAAACAAAGGAAATTTCTGACTCTTAGTTCATTTCAAGGAGTGATGGGGAATTTTATTTCATATGATTTAGTTCAATAGAGCGTACATGACAAAGAGAATGGAGAAGAACACCATTTTTTAAAGGGGCAGACCCATGTTCTAATAAAAAGAATATATTTTCTGCTGGTAGTTATAGATAGCAGCAATGTTAAACAAGTTATAGTTTTCAATAGATTTTTTATTTAAAATGGAACTTAATCATTTTCCCATCTTCTTTTGCTCCCTCCAGTTGCCCTCTTATGAGCTCCTGACTATTAAGTATATGCTCCGTGAGTGCTGCATTGGTTATTGAACAGAAACGTAAAGTCTTTAGCTACTAGCTTAGTGTGGTGTCACACACTTGTCAAATCAACACTAGGGAGTTTGACAGAGGTAGATTCCTGTGGCTCACTGCACAAGTGGCTCTCTGGGGCTTAGTGACTGGCCAGCCTTGGCTACTTGATGAGTTTGAGGCCAGTGGGAGACCTTGTCTCCAAAATGAAAAAGATGGACATCTTAGGAAGATAATCAAGGTTATCTTTGGGCCTCCATTCACACCATGGACACACAAAAACACGTATGTGCCTACATACACTTATACGAAGTCATTAGTTACTATCATTGAACCTATTTCTTCTCTTTCATGTAATATTCTCTTTGAGTATTTTTGTGCTATTACTAGATACATATGTTTAAAATAATATTGCATACCTAATATATTAAGCCTTTATAAAATGTTTTAATAAAATATCCCCCTTTATCTAGTAACATTTTTGTTATAAAGTTTTTTTTTTTTTGTACTAAACAGCTTCTCCAACTTTCTTGGTATTGTATTGCCATTTGCAAAACATGTTACTTTTAGTTCTTTTTTTTTTCAATTTAGGTGAATCTCAAGTTTTCTTACTGATAGCATATAGTTGGATATGGTTTTCAATCCAGTCTTACTCTCTCTTTCTTTTTATTGGAAAGCTTAATTATTTCGGTGTTCTTAGTACAATATTTAACTTTATGCCTAGTATTTTATATCTAGATTTTTATATGTCTCATGTTATTTCTTATCATTTTTGTTCTTCTGTTTATACTTTACTGTTTCAATTTTCATGCAAAATCTATGTTCTTATGTGGTGATATTTTATTTGTGCTGAAATGTGATGATATTTTATTTGTGCTTTAATAAATAAAATTTGCCTGGAGATCAGAGGAAATAGCAAGCCATTTTAAGTAAACAAAGAAGTCAGTCAGTGATAGCACACACTCTTAATCCTGTCACTTAGCAGGCAGGATCTCTGTGTGTTAGAGACCACACTAGGGAACAGAGTTAAGCGTGGTGTCACATACCTTTAATCCCAGTACCAACCATACAGTTCTAGAGGCCTGTACAGACAGGAAGCGACAGAGCTGGCCAGTAAGAGGAAGTGATGTAGCTAGACACAGAGAAAATCAGTTGACAGAAAGCAAGGCATATAAGTCCGGGTAGACAGGAAGTCACCTTTTTTTGGAATCTACGTTGAGGTAAGTTTGGTTGGTGGCTTTCCCTATTTCCCTGATCTTTCTAAGGCTTTCCCTGATCTTTCTAAGGCTTTTACCCCTGTATTTGGCTTCATGTTTTTTATTTATTAAGATCATTTAGAAATTTGTCTATATTCTTATTCAGCATTTTAATTTCTCTGATAATTTTTACTACATTTTAAGATTTATCTCCTTACCTGTTAACATAAAGCATACTATCTAGAGTCTAGTACGATATTCAGCCAAAGTTAATTCTAATCATGCATATAAATGATATTTCTATATACTTTTATCTTGTTCTTTTCTCTTTTTGGTACTCTTGCTATACATTATAATATTTTGAATTAGAATACCCCCCCCTTTTGTTTATGTTTCAATACTTGGTCACCAGTTAGTGGGACTGTTTGGGAAAGATTAGGAGATGCAGTTTTGTAGCACGAATCTTAACAGGTCTTATTAATAAAAACAAACCTGGAGCAAGGTATTGGGATGAATGCTGGAAGATCAGAGAAGCAGAACAAGCCACAGTCACTCCACCTTGCCAATTCCTCAGCTGATCCTGTTTCCTCAGACTGGAAGCCTCTGAGTTCTCATCGAGAATGAATCTCAGTTGAACTGCTGTTCAAAAGCCTAAAAGCTTAACCAGCCAGATGCTTCTAGTTCCTGGTCCTCACGCCTTATATATCTTTCTGCTCTCTGCCATCACTCCCTGGGATTAAAGGCTCACTTTCTGGGATTAAAGGCATGAGTAACCATGCCTGGCTGTTTCCAATGGGGCCTTGAACTCACAGAGATCCAGAGGGATTTCTGCCTCTGGAATGCTAGGATTAAAGGCGTGTGCTACTACTGCCTAACTTCTATGTTTAATATTGTGGCTGTTCTGTCTCTGACCCCAGATAAGTTTATTTAGGGTACACAATATTTTGGGGAACACAATACCACCACATAGTTTTGTTAGAATAATTGTGCCACTGAGGGTAGACTTTGAGGTTTCAACAAATTAGCACCATTTCCAGTGAGCTCTCTCTTTCTTGCTCAAGAACAAGTTGTAAATTCTCAGCTGTTCTTACCACCATGCCTTTGCTCTGTTATCATGGACTCTAAACTTCTGAGTTTGTAAGACCAATTAAGTTGGCTGGGTTATAGTACTTGATCACAACAACATATGCATTCATAGCCATCCTCTTCACCCTGCTCTACCATCTTCTAGACATGTCTATCACAGCTTATGGAATACTGTGGTTAACAGAAAGTGCACTTTTGTTTCTGAATGCACCCCTTTGTTTCATCTTCCTCCCTCAACATGAAAGACCCTTTAGTGTAGATCAAGCCTGGTTTTGGCTCATTAGTTTACATGGTATTGAAGAGTCAGCTAAGGCCATCAGAGCACTGGGAAATGTGTCCTTGCAGCCATTTCTCAGGACCAGAGTGAAGGAAGTGATAGCTCCTGTGTCTTATCCCATTTCACTCTGCCGATACCATTTCACCATGTTGTCTTCTAACGCTAACTTTATTCCTCCCCTCTTTCCTTCTTACAAGAGTGTATCTTGAATTTAAATGATGATGATGATGATGATGATGATGTTGCAATGTGCAGCAGCTCATTGAGATCTTTTCACAGTTTTAAATGAAAGAAAGGATAAAGAAGAAATTAGGAAGAAATAAAGCAAAAAAGGAAAAGAGATAGAAACTTAGGGAAAAAGGAGAGATAGGAGGTACAAAATTTAAATATTAACTTCAGAAATCTCCGGGGACTTCCTGACTCATTGATAGTAGCAAAGGCACCTAGAGGAAGTGCCCATGTGGTCTGTCTCACCTGACTTCTTAAGGCACTTTCATGCTCCTGATGCTCCTCTGCATACCCCTTCCTGCTCTTCAAGTTCTGTGCTCCGTCCTTGTGGATCTTGCTCTTGATCATCATCCTAAGTTCTCTCAGGTCTTCGCAGGAGCAGCTACCCAACACCTCTAAAGGTTATGCTCATTTCAGCATCTCAGGGAAAGTTTGACTCAGTAACTTATTTAAAATTTAATCTTGTTATAGGGAGAGGATTTAGTTTGTAAAGTGTCACCATATATAAGCCATGCATAAGTATAAGTTCCTGAGTTCAAATCCCCAGTACCTATTTAAAAGCTTAGCATTGTCTCCTACATCTATGATCCTAGAATTGGTAAGGGGAGACAGGTAGATCCCCAGAGCTTGCTGGGTAGCTAGTCTAGCCAATTGATGAGCTCTGGGATAAGACACCTGACATTGAATTCTGGTTTCCACATGCCAGCAAACACAGGCATAAACACCCATATTGACATTTGCATACACATACATCACATATTCACAGACATATACACTATGTACAAACACATGGACACTTACAGAAAAGAATCTCAAGCGCAACATATCATATCTCTCTTATACAAACCATTTACCATTGGGCTTACCACATTGTAAACATACTACATATTTTAATTGAATCTTTTACGTTCTGTCCTCTGCCATTGGAGTGTAGACTCTATCCTTGTTAAAATCTGATTTGTTGTTGTTGTTGTTGTTGTTGGGCACAGCCATGCTTCCTTAATATCTGGAAAAATGTGATTAACTGATTGAGGTTGTAAGGAAATAGATTCCTCTCTTAGTAAACAGACTAACTATGAGCTTTTCCCCGGCTGCTAACAAGATACACCAACTCTATTTTGAAGACAGAATATCACTCTGTCTGAGAGGTGGCAACTGATACCAATTATGTCTTTTGTAAGTTTTAAAAGCACAATACAGTCTTTAATTTCTGTGTTGATTACTTAGGCCCTACAAAAAAAGTTTTTAGGCTTGTGTAATCCTAAATGATTCTTGGGGATTCTTGGGGATTTCTCTAGCACCAAGATCCCTCCCTCAGCCTGAACATCTTGTTCCCTCATGTTCTCATCTCCCATCACCTACCCTCTATTCCCATCCTCATCCCCAGTTTACTCATGGATATTTCATCTATTTCCCCTTCCCAAGGTGATCCTCAGGGTTCTCCTTGTTACCTAGCTTCTCTGGAGCTACAGGTTGTAGTCTGGCTACCCTTTATGTTACATCTAGTATCCACTTATAAGTGGGTATACACCATGTTTGTCTTTCTGAGTTTAAGTTATCTCACTTGGGATGATGTTTTCCAGTTCCATCCATTTGCCTGCAAATTTCATGATGCCATTGTTTTTCACACCACATTTTCTTCATCAATTCTTCAGTTGAGGGGCATCTAGGTTGTTTCCAGGCTCTGGCTCTTATGAATAATGCTGCTATGAAAATAGTTGAGCAAGTGTCCTTGTGCTTTGATTGAGCATGCCTTGCATATATGCCCAAGAATGGTATAGCTGAGTCTTGAGGTAAATTCATTCCCAATTTTCTGAGAAGTCACCTTACTGATTTCCAAAGTGGCTGAACAGGTTTGCACTCCCACCAACAGTGGAGGAGTGTTTCCCTTGCTCCACATCCTTTCCATAAGCTGTCAACAGTGTTTTTGATCTTAGCCACTCTGACAGATTTAAGATGGTATCTCAGAGTCATTTTGATTTGCATTTCCCTGATGACTAAGGATGTCGAGCAATTCCTTAAATGTCTTTCAGCCATTTGAGAGTCTTCTGTTGATAATTTTCTATTTAGATCTGTAGCTCATTTTTTAATTGAATTGTTATTTTGATGTCTAGTTTCTTGATTTCTTTATATATTTTGGAGATCAGCTCTCTGTCAGATGTAGGGTTGGCGAAGATCTTTTCCCATTCTGTAGGCTGCGTTTGTCTTATTTACAATGTCCTTTGCCTTACAGAAGCTTCTCAGTTTTAGGAGGTCCCATTTATTAATTGTTGCTCTCAGTGTCTGTGCTAATGGTGTTATATTTAGGAAGTGGTCTCCTGTGCCAATGAATTCAAGGTTACTTCCTACTTTCTTTGCCATCAGGCTCAGTGTAGCTGGATTTATGTTGAGGTCTTTGATCCACTTGGACTTGAGTGGACTTGACTTTGTGCACGGTGATAGATATGGATCTATTTGCAATCTTCTACATAAGGACAACCCAAGCCTAGACTACTAGCAGTAGTGGAGAGGGTGCCTGAACTGGTCTACTCCAGTAATCAGATTGTTGAATGTCTTAACTGTCATCATAGAGTCTTCATCCAGTAACTGATGGAAGCAGATGAAAAGATCCAGAGCCATATACTACTACACAGGTCTTTTACACTCTCATACAGCTCTTTACACAGTTTCTATATGTAGCAGCAGTTCTTTCACACAGCTTTCTCTCTCACACACTCACTTACACACATATACTTCTTCTATATCATTCACTCACTCTTTGCACACTCACTACTCCATTCATTCATTATCTCACATTTCTCTTACCTTCTCTAATGCTTCTTCATCTCTCACTCAGCACAATACACTTCACCCACATTCTGCATAGCTTCCTCTTCTACATTGTCATTGCTTCTCCCATAGCCAAACTGGACAATTATATGTTACATTGTTAGGGGTCTGACCCAATATTATAACACATGATAAGCCGCATAGTTTTTCTCAGGCTAGGAAGGTAATGCTGACTGGCCAGTCACACTTGGCATGTAGTCATTTCCCAGACAGAGAATGACATTGAAATTCAGGACAGTAGCAGGCTGAAACTTGAGTGGTAGAGGTATGTGCAGAAAGAGAATTGCTGCAGGGAGTTATGTCTACCAAAATTGCTTCAGTTCTGACCTTGATTCATCAAAAACAACACCTGGGATCTTGTATTTGTGTATTTTTTGCAGGGGCAGCTTAGTCTGTTTTGATTTTGTTCTGAAGTCTAAAATTAACTGTCTTTGTGACTGAGAATATTGTTACTTTCCTGTGTTAGTAAAGAAGAATAATCTGGTACTATTTCTATACATCAGAGTTAAACAGAAATCATCTTCCTGACCATCCACAGCTAAATGTGTACCCAAAAGATGTAAAACATACTATCAATGGGCTGTGAAAGGAACCCCACAGCTTTTCTTTTTAGGGAGGTATAGTGGTGGCACATGAGAAATTTCTAGACAGAAAATAACCAGTTTCCACAGTCAGTGACCCCATGGTATTGCCAGGTTGGGCTCCTGTAGCTTGAGTTTTCCTGCCTGGCCCACAGTCAGGATAAATCTCTTTCACCTGCCAGTCCCACAGCCGCTCAGACCCAACCAAGTAAACACAGAGACTTCTATTGCTTTCAAACTGTATGGCCGTGGCAGGCTTCTTGCTAACTGTTCTTATATCTTAAATTAATCCATTTCTATAATTCTGTACCTTGCCACATGGCTCGTGGCTTACCGGCATCTTTACAGGCTGCTTGTCCTGGCGGTGGCTGGCAGCGTCTGGCAGCGTCTCCTTCCACCTTCCTGCTCTTTTTATTCTCTCTGTTAGTCCCGCCTATACTTCCTGCCTAGCCACTGGCCAATCAGTGTTTTATTAGCAACACATTTGCCATACAGAACATCCCACAGCAGGCTCCCAACAGGAAGTAATTCATCTGGTGGGTCAACTTGTCCAACACTAGTTGTCACCTGCTGTATACTCCTATGGCCCTCACCAAATGTTACTAGAATCTTATGCTTTCCCTTATCCTTCAAAAGTGATGGGGTAAACAAGACAAACAAGCCTTAGGCATCATTCCCTGAATAAAAAGTTACAAGAATATCTTCAGAAAGGAGAAAAAATATATAGGTTGGAAACACCAATCTACATAAGAAGAGATTCAAAAAATGAATAAATGAAAGCAACATTAAATTGCTTTTCTTACTTTTAGCTTAATAGATAACTATGTTCAAAGTAAAACTAGCAATAACATTACTGGATGACTATAGAACATACTAGTCCTTAGTTACTGTCATATAACTACAGCATAGAAAGTATGTCAAGTAGCAGATAAGGAAATAAGCATAGAAAGGAAATAAGTCCAACTGGCAGTGAGTTAGACTCAAAAGCAAGCTCATAATACATGAACAAAACCAATGCTAAGTTGCACTTTATTGTCAGATAGTGATAAACCAAAGCAAAGCTTCTGTTCTACAATGAAAACTTGCTAGATAAATGTGAAAACAGATAATATGAAGGTTGAATATATATGAATTGATGAAGTGATTGCTTCATCTAGACAGGCTAGAAAACAGTCAGTTTATCAATGTTGGTTACCTAGAAAAAGATGGAAGATATAAGTGGTAGTTTGAATAAAAATGGCCCCATAAGCTCATATATTTGAACGCTTAATCATCAGGGAGTGACATTATTTGGAAAGATTGCAAGGATTAGGAAGTATGGTCTTGTTGGAGTAGGTGTGCCCTTATTGGAGGAAGTGTGTCAATGGAGGTGGCCTTTAAGGTTTCAAAAGCCCATACCAGACCTAATTTGGATATACAACTCTCAGCTTCTTCTCTGATATCATGTCTGCATGTGTATTGGCATGTTCCCTACCATGATGGCAATGGACTAACATCTAAAACTGTAACCAAACTCCCAATTAAATGCTTCCTTTTATAAGAATTGCCTTGGTCATGGTTTCTCTTCACAACAATTGAGCAGTGACTAAGACAATTTATTTATGAAGATTTTGTCTATTTTTCCTCATTCACTAATACTTTGGGTTTTTGTTTTGTTTTGCTTTAATTTGCTTGTTTGTTTGTTTGGGTTTTTGAGACAAGATTGCTCTATGTAACCCTGACTGTCCTATAGCTCACTATATAGACCAGAATGGCCTTCAAACTCATAGAGATCTCCCTGGCTCAGCATCCTAAATGCGGAAGTTAAAGCTGTGTGCTCCTAAGACTGGTTTTATCTTTTAAAACATAGAGTTTAGAGCTGCTTCAAACCAAGACAGGACAAAAAAATAACTGAAGATATGAAAATGTCCAAGGAAAGGTCCATGGTTACAGAAACATACACCGAAACCTTGTAGCCTGAAGTTTCTCTGGTCCTTCCTTGGCTCTGCAGTCCTGTGGCCTGCTTATAAAATAATCACACAGAGGCTTAATATAATTTATAACTGCTTGGCCATTAGCTCAGGCTAACTACTGACTAGCTCTTACACTTACACTTAGCCTATTTCTGTTAATCTATATGTTGCCACGTGTTCTGTGGCTTTACCTGTATGCCACTACATACTTCTCCCTAGATGCAGGCTGGCATCTCCTTACTCAGCCTTCCTCATCCCAGAATTCTCCTTGTCTGCTTATCCCACCTTTACTTCCTGCCTGGCTACTGGCCAAATAGTGTTTTATTAAACCAGTGTACAAAAATATTATTTCATAGAAAAACTTAGTCTGTGTTCATATTTCAAATGAAAGACATAGCACGGTATTTTGTGTTTCCTTGAAATTTTAGATTATAATTGTGCTTTTTCCTTCTACAAGACTTCGTAAACACATAATTTAATTAAAACCTTTGAAGATAAAATATATTATTCTAAAAAAGCATACTAATAATCTATAGTCATAATCATCTAAATGGAATATATAACATTAGTCATAATAGACTAAAAAATAAAACACCAAAACTCACAGGTGTTCATTATAAATGTGTTCTGAATACATCTAACAAAAATGTATTTGTATAATAAATGAATAAGAAAAGCTCATACGATGTGGTAGGTAAGTTATTATTGGTTGTATAAAATGTTCCTCCACCTATCACTTTCCCTTTGAAAGCACCTGAAAAACAGTGTGCATTTATTTACTCTCTTCTCCATATAGGAAAAATCCTTCTCCCAATTTCCATGTCAAATTCTCTTAAAGCTTATTTCAAAAGTCCTCTAAGTTTTCCAGAGTTATGTATAATTATTCATTCCCCCATCTTTCACATTGCAGCACGGGTTCCTATAGTGTTTTTATTTCTTCCCTGTGATTAGGGGATGCATTGCACAGATATGTGTTTCTACAATCGTGACTTGTAGGTTTCAATGTCAGTTGAAGGCAATTTTGATTTGCACAGGTTCCAAAATTGATACTGAAATGATTAGAGTCTTATTACAGATGAAATTAAAATATGCATCATTCTTTTTATGTATTTTGAGTTGCCTGCTGAAAGCCAGAATGTAGAAATTGACATGGAGACTACATATAAAAATATCGCTGTCAAATTCCAGGAGAATACAATGCAAGGCAATATAGATAGCAGCTGCCATGAGCATTCTGATGAAAATGGTTATGTCAGAACTAGTTAGATTTAGAGAAGGATGGTGTCTTCATTAATTTTCTATTGTTGTAACAAAACATCATGTCTAAGGCAACTTATAAAAGAAAACATTTATTTTTATGCACATAGTTCCTATTCAAGGTTCTTCACATTCAATTTTAAAATGATTCAATAAGTTGTGTGGTTCAGTTGTTTTAATTTAGTCTATGAGCATTGCTGCTTACTCAGTGTATACTGGGATCATGTTTCTGGTGCTGTCGTTGGTGATCTCTATTAGAGAAAGATAATTTGCAATACAATAGTCATACACATTTCTCAGTTCAGAGCCTAGAAAAGTTTGCAGATAACAGGACAAACTATAGAAACATTTGCAGAATAACAGAACATCACTATGATAGTGATGTTCTTTAGAAGTCATCCTGTTGTAACACGGGATATTTGTACAATATCTTGTTGATGTTTTAATACAGGGGGCTGGGAGCTATCCAAGTCTGTAAAATGCTTACCACACAGGTGTGGGAACCTGAGTTCAGACCCCTGATCCATGTGAAAAGAGCTGGGCACAAAAACACCTGTGTGCAGTTTCTGCACTGGTAAGGTGAGTACAGTCAGATTCCTGAGGCCTGCTGACTAGACTTTAGCCAATCAGTGAGTTGAGGTACAGGGAGAGACTTTGTCTCCAAATACCAGGTGATAAGCAATTCAGGAAGACACCAGATATTGACCTCTGACATATTCATACACATACATTTGCACAATTACACATGATTGTAAATTACAAATACACTATTGTGTATATACACACACAGTTTTAATTTACATTTGAAAAAGTTGCAAACTAGGAACTCACATGGTCATCTGTATATTCATTTAAACAGACTGAGCACTTAATAATCATAGATTTCAGTTCCATGTTTATGAAATGAAAAGAAAAGTCATGGGGCTGGAGAGATGACTCAGTGGTTAAGAGAAACAGCTGTTATTTTGGAAGACCAGAGTTCAATTCAGCACCCACATGGCAGCTCACAGTCGTCTGTAACTTAAGTTCCAGTGGATCTGACACCCTCACAGACACATACATGCAGGCCAAATGTCAATGCACATGAAATAAAAATAAATTTAAAAAACCAAAAAGTCGTAAGACTTATTTTTAAGTCTAAATAATCCACATAGTGAATAATTTTTGATTTACACTAGGATTAATTCTGTATAACTTAAATACAGATACATGATAATTCTGTATATATTAATTTCTGTATATCATAACTGAATTGAGGATAAATACCTTTCAAAGGTCATGAGAAAGGAAAATTCAATGTCAAAGTCATGGCTATCTTATGTGGGTATATGGGCATGTGCTCACATGTGTATGTGTGAGTTCGAATCATAGCATGAGTGTGCATGTAGATCGGAGAGCAGCTTCAGAGAGCCACCTTTTCCTTCCACTATGTGAGTCCTGGGGACAAAATACAACAAACTTAGGGACAGACACCTTTATCTGTGAGCCGTCTTACAGGCCCATGTCTAACACATCTAACAATTAGTTTATTCACCCTGTGGTCATGGAAATACAATTGGAAATCTAGCTAACCGACACCACAGTATACATCTATAATCCCGATGCTCTTACATCAAGATAGAAGGTGGTGGACAAAGGCTTGCTGGCCTGGGGTATGAGTAGAAAACAGGGTGGAAGGCAAAGATTGACCCGAAGTTGTAATCTGGCCTCAACATGCTTTGTCACATGTCCCTGAACATACACACAGAAACAAACGTACATGACAGCACACACACAAAACACACAAAACAAAAATATAAAGAAACACATGCAGCTAATAGACACATTAGACTACATGTTAATCTATAGTTAGATTTTATAGGTGCTCTTGGGCAGGAAAAAGATGGTAGTCACAGGAGTCTGTGTCAGTTTTAGAATGCCATGCAAGCCTTGAACAGTTTTCTCCAGGAAAAGATAAGCAAACTGTACCTTATTCTCTATCAGAGCAATACCAAGCTGATTCAGTCTTTCCTCTAGCAGAAATGATTTCAAGATTTTGTTACTATTTTGATGGTTTATTAACATATATACCTTTACAGTTGATCATCATTGCTTCTTGTTAAATGCTCAGGGCCTCAGGCACTGCAGGGCTCTGGCCTTTTGCGTGTCAGGAATGGCCTCTGCCCAACAGTTGCCTCAGCAGCCTGAGCTAAGCCATGTTCTCTGCCACACATGACCTATCCACCAAGTCATCATAGTTCTCCACTGAGAGTTTACTTTGGGATTTTACCCTTGGGGAAGGGCTTCTGCTCCTCAGCTTAATGTAAGAGGGATCTCTGATCCTAGAGGGCTGAGTGAGGGCAGCAGGGCCTGGCTGGGACAGCAATCCAGGCCCCTAGAACACAGCTGTTTCTCACAGGTAGCTATGTAAATAAGAAGCCACAGAGTGGAAGTTTGTGCAGCTTCAAAATGAAATGTGAAGGAACAGCAAATAGAGTTGAAATTTATCTGAGTTTCATGAAGCTCACTTTTTGAGAATTTGGTTTCATTTGAGTTACAACTTTTTCTTCATCCTTTAGAGGCAAGGTGAGGTGGCTTAATAGAGTGCTGTTGGTTTGGGAGACTTAATAAAAAGGAAATAATAAAAATCTAAGTTCAAAGGCTTTACACATTGTTTGCAGAGAATATAACTAATTATGTAATAAAAGCCTACCCGGTGATGGCTCAGGCCTGTGATCCCAGCACCAGGGAGACTGAGGTAGGACGCTCAGCCTGTTCTGCATAGCAAGACCCTGCCTCAAACTATGAAAAAGAAAAAAGCACAAGAGGCTTTTGCTTACAGTACTCCTAAATTACTGGTGTTTATGCTTGCCCTGTTATTTAAACTTATACAACATATATGGGAAATGCAACAAAGAGTGTTGGTTCATTTTTCTTGACCACTGACTCCCATTGTCTTAAATCTACCATTCCATGTCAATGTTACTTCAAAGGAGCCCTGTGCTGATAGGTCAGTCAGTACAGTACTTGCCACACAAATATGAGGACCTGAATTTGATCCTCAGAATCCAAATAAAAGAGTAGACACAGTGGCACACACTTGTGAACCCAGTGCTAGATACACAGAGATGGATGGGTTCATGGGCTTTGCTGGACACTGTAGCCAAAATGGAGATTCCAAGTTCAGACAGAAACTCTGATTTTAAAAATGAGTTGCAGAGTGACTAAGGAAGACACCAGCATGAAATATTTCTCTTGTTTGACTTTCCTCTGAGGCACTTCCTGAATGGATGTAATTTTTGCTGCTGAGAAGCTCATACATTGAGGATGTTTTCACAGTGATAGAAGAAATGGTCCCTTTGGGAAGTAGAGGTGATATAGAAGACATTGTCTTTAGAGATGAAGGAAGCTCTTGGGACCCTTGAATTGGCCCTAAATGGAATGAGATGTTTTGGAAGAACAACCCTGACCCTTCCATCATTCTTTGGCGGGGTATCTCTGTATGTGATCTCCCCTTCTGGCATGCATTTCCATGATGGCATCAAAAAATCAAACACATGGGACTTCCAGTCATGGACATTCAATCTCCCAAACTGAATTCAATAAACCTCTTTAATAAATGGATCATCTAGCTTCAAAGATTTTCTAATAGTCATAGAGATCACAGTAATACACTGTTAATCATTTCTCTCCATTCCCTTTCTCCCTCCTCACTTCCAAGCTTGCGCGCGCGCGCGCGCGCGCGTGTGTGTGTGTGTGTGTGTGTGTGTGTGTGTGTGTGTGTGAGAGAGAGAGAGAGAGAGAGAGAGAGAGAGAGAGAGAGAGAGAAGAGAATAGGTGACTGTGTGTGTGTAGGCCAGCATATGGAAACAAATGCAGGTGTACAGTTCAGAGGAGAACCACAGTGTTCATCCTCTGGTGCATGACACTGTTTTTGTTTGAGACATGATTTGTCATTGGCCTTGAATATTGCCAGGTCCATCAGACTAACAGCCCTGTGAGCTTTGAGGATGTACTTGTCTGTTTTGCCCATCTTGCCATTACTGGAATTAGGATCAAGTGCTGCTGAAGTTATTTTCACACACTTGAGGAGGATCTAAACTCAGGTCCTCATGCTTGTGGGGCAAGCATTTTACCATACCCCGGCCCCTGAACTGTCATTCTCATTCTCATATTACAGACAAGGGCCTGCACTTAGCAGCACACAATAACCTGTTTAGACTCATGTGTCTAATGGGACAGAACGAGAATCCAACACTGATGCTCTGAACAGACTGTTCTAGGAATGAGGCTGCATGTCCACACACCTCGAAATGGTCAACCTCAAGATCCCATTCCCCAAATCCACCTTCGGTCCCTGTTAGTACTGTATGTTGATATCTCCTCTACAAATGTCACCAGCCACTGTCCCCATCACTTTCACATTCCATGAATGTTGTGAAACTAAAGACACGAAGTTGAACGTTCTTATCTAAGAGAGCTAATCACTCTCAGAGTGACTCCCTGCCCACCCCATTTTTATTTCAAATTCTGGGAGTCTATTTCCTTTAATTGAACCAAGGTCATTGGAAAATTGCAGACAAATTCAGAAATGGAATTTCCTTAGTATTGAAAAAAAAAAAACAAACACCAAATAGAATTCCGTTCCTAATCTCCCAAAATTCAGCATTCTTGTGTATTGGGCCTGACCCATTCCCACTTGCTGACAATTGGTCCTGACAATGCAGAGAAGCTGACAGGCAGGGTGGACATGACTGAAAATCAGGCAGATGGAGAGGCTCCAAGTTCAAGGCATTGTTTTCTGTGCCTTTTGTGTTACATTCTTTGTCTACAAATTATTACAGGAGACAGTATTGGCAGACAGGTCCTTAAAGATAAATATATGTACATCTTTGTCCAGAGGATGAGAATGTATAGAGATATTTTGTCATTCTCAATGGTTGTGTGCCCAAGAGGCATACTTTTCACTCTTGGCAATTTACCATAGTCCAGAGTACAAGCCAGCTGGAATTCGCTGAACCACAGGTCTGTTGCATGGAAACATTTCTAGGTGGAAGTCTTACCACAGAATAATTAGTGGTTTTCGCTGTCTCTCCCTCTCTCTCTGTCTCTGTCTCTGTCTCTGTCTCGCTCTCTCTCTCTCTCTCTCTCTCTCTCTCTCTCTCTCTCTCTCTCTCTCTAGGCATTGGAAGTTTATCCAAGTTGACCAGGTTTCTCATAGTTGGATTATATTTTCAAACTGATTCATGATGGGTGGAAAAAAGCTCTTGAGGCCCCACACTTAGCCGAGGAGCTATGGGAAGTTAACAGCTGTTGAGGAGTGAAAGTCATTTTTTTTTGTGGTAAGTTGCCCATGCACATGCTCATGAAAACAACCAATTTTAACTCAGTGGGTCACACACAGATAGACATGAAATTGTGAGGTGAATTTGGGATGAAGAGCATGTTCAGTAAAGATGTGTGGTGAATAAAAGAATGGAATGGGTGGTAAATACAATAAAAATTATCAAAAAATAGAGAGAAAAGGTATTTTTAAGAAAAATGTAAGCAAAAAAGTTTTGGAATATTAGTTCCCAGATATGCTTGACACATCTATATAGAATTTCATTGAATATTGAATATTCATTTCTGGTAAGTTGAGCCTTGCTTTAGGAATGTGTCTTGTGTATACTTTAATTATATTTTCTTTATAGATCTTCCAGTTGCTTGCTTAATTCCCATAACATTTCTCACTCTTCAGGTCTGCAGATATTTCCTTGATGCACTAACCATGCTTTTGTGGCTTTGTATTGCATTCTTCTACCCACATTGGATAGTTCTTACAGAGAAGGGAAAAACCAATGTCATTACTCCATTGTGCTATAAAGAATCTGAGATAGAAACATGTAGCAGTAGTTTTTCATCAGCTGCCAGCCCACAAATAATGATACAGAAACTTTTTATTAATTAGGAAAGTTCAGCCTATAGCTTGGCCTTGTTACTATTTAGTGACCATGACTTAAATTAACTCATTTATATTACTCTACATTCTATCACGTGACATTACCTCTCTTTCATCTTGTACCTCTTGTTTCCTTTCCATGTCTCCCAGCACCCCTTTCCCTCCCTGGAAACCCCTCCTATACCTACAGTCTAGTTATTGGCCATTCAGCTTTTTATTGCACCAGCCACAGCAATACACTTTCATATAGTGCACAAATATCTCACAACAGAAACAGGTTATGGCTTTAGAGGAGACCCTTAAACACTTTGTGGGCTTGTGGATAGTACTCTGGTAGGCTGATTTTCATGTTTTGTTTGTCTTGAAGAATTTTAAATACTTTAAGAACTTAAATCATCCATTTATCCTGGGTCCTGAGAAGGAGACAACTCAATAATTTCCACAGTTAAAACTGATTTTGTGCTGACATCTTGTTTTCACTAATATGAGTTCATTATTTCTTTGATTTTAGTTCCATTGACTTCCACCCTGATAAGTGATTTAAGTATTCATTGCAAGAAATTTCTAAAACACCAGACAATCCTTAATAGAAAATCACAATACAGGCTGATCCCAAAGACCCTTTGAATCTCTCATCTCAAAATTCCTCCTTTAGTATGCTTATCTGATTGGAAGTACTTTTTTCTGGTCTCTTTTCTCAAATTTTTCCCCCAAGTTTTTATTTCTATTTTTATGTGTCTAAGTACTTTACCTTCATGTATATAAGTATACAGTATGTGTGCCTGATGTCCATAAATGCCAGAAGAGGCACCAGAGTCCCTGCAAGTTGCAAACACTTCTAAGCATCTATGTGGGTGTTGGGAACTGAATCTGGATCCTCTGCAAGAGCAGAAAGTGCTCTTAATTGCTGATTCATCTCTCTACCCCATCCTGAACCATCTTAATTAATGATCACATCTCTGTGAAAAGCCTGTCCCTCACCCAACCCAACACTGCCATGAATTCGGAAGGTGATTTTACCTTGCTGTGATAAGCAGCAGATTTAGCTTGGTTTCCCAAGTGTTGATGATGTCTGTGGGATCAACTTTTAGCTATTCCAGGGTAAGTTTATGCAGAGTATCTGGCTTTCCTGTCAGTGCAGGGGATCAGAGCTCTGGTCCTCATTACTACATAGTATTCCCAGTCCCAATACATTGTCCCAATAAAATGTGGATACATTTTAGCATCTTTACTAGGTATCTGTGTAATAGAACAGAAATCCTAATACATCAAACAAAATTTAAGAGTGGAGCTTCTCTTGCCTTATTTCATGTATGCTCTACAGAACTGCCAGCATCATCGACAAAGATGATCTGACAAGCTATCACAGATAAGAAGTATTATTTTGAAGACATCTCTCTATTAAGTGCCATATCATGTGTTCAGGGTGGGATTTTGATACAGTAAATGAGTATTAGCAAAAGCTAGGGAATCTAAACAACTATAGAATCAAATTGAACTAAACTATGTAAAATAATATCATACTAAGGTAGAATGTTAATAAGAGGAAGTTTGGATTGGGTGTTGCCATCATCTCTGCTCTCATCTAAATATTCTGTAAACTTAAACCTGGAAGACCTGAAATTTGTGCCTGGAGAAAAGCTCCATCCAGCAAGCTTCATAGCAGGTGTGATGATGGCTTTGTGCTGGATCCCCAGGACCAGATTATACTGGGCATAGTGGCAAGAAGCCTGTCAGTCTAGCACTTAGGAGGTGGAAGGAGGAAGATCCAGTTTAAGTTCATTCTCAGTTCCATAGTGAGTTCGAGGCCAGTCTGAACTGTTTGAGACACTATCTAAAAGAACATAAATAAACAAATGTCAAAAATAAGAATAAATTTATAAATAAAACTTAATAGTAATATAAAATAACAATCCCTTCCCTGATCATATTAGTTTTTTGAGCATCAATATCATTGTGAATTCTTAATTGCTTCCCATTTTCCTCTGCTGATAACATCAACTCCCCACATCAGCCACTCTGGACCTCATAGACATGTACCAGGGCATGAGCAATCAGGAGGGTTTTCTTTCCTGACTCTGCGAATCCTGTCTGGTACCAGATTTTCTTCAAGTTGCGTTTTTGTCTGCAAAAGTCTTGCCAGCTGCTCTACCCATCAATGACTAACTCTATTATCTTTGATTTCAGCAGCAATAATTTGCATAAGTACAATAAGCACAAACAATTCCTGTAAACAGAATTACTTACAGGATGTACAGATAAAGTTCATATGAGATAGCTGGCAGGATGTAGGTTTTGCCATTGAATCACTGCTGCAGCCTCATTTTTTTTTTAAATGAAACACACTTAGAAGTACTGAGCCTTAGCTTTTCCTTTCCATAAAATGATGATGATAGGTCCAGGACTGAGTAGAACAGTGTATTACTAGTCGTTCTAGTAGAAATACAAAAAGGACACAGTTCATGTCCTCAAGTAATGATTGGTTAAGATTGGCAGTTGATAGCTGTCTTGGTTTTCTTTTTCCATTTCTGTATACAATATTGACAGAAGTAGCAGTGCCCTGCTTCCTGGGTGGGCAGAAATCAGCCATAGACTTGCCCAGCACCCTACTATTATGAGCAGGTACGTGGTAGAGAAATGGGAGAGGAGAAGTGGTGTCATTCCGGTACTGTGCAGAGAAGCAGAACTGTACTCAAAATGTAGGGAGGAACAGACTGATATGGTTGGCCTATGCTACCATCTTCAGCCACGTGATATCCAGGCCTCTGCAGCCACCAAAGGCCACGTCTGGATCCATGGCCCTACTGTGGCTAGAGTCTGTATTGATGTCTATGGCCATTGTTACCATCAAGGGCAATACAGATGCCCATTGTCTGGGCTGCCACCTGGGGCCATGGTGATGTCTGAGGGCCATGCTGCCACCAGAGACATACTAATCTGATGGCCTGCACTGCCATTTGAGGCTATGGTGAAGTCCCGGCCCAAGGTGCACCTGAGGGCTGTATCTGGATCCATGACCAATGCAGTCTGGGTCTGCAATGAAGTCCATATTCTGTATTCCCACCAAAGACTGTATGGATGCCATGGGTCTGGGCCACTACCTGAGGCCATGTTAGTGTTTGAGGACCATGTTGTCACCAGACTATACAAATCTGGGTGGCCTGCACTACCATCCAGGTCAATGGTGATGTCCAGGTGTGAGCTGTGGCATGTCTGGGTTGGTGGAACTACCAAATCTGTGTTGATGTCCACCATGGGGTCATGGGAGAGCTGGCCCCATTGGCTTAGGCACCAGAGAACTGGTCCCACCCCTCGCCAGCCACCTCAGTAGGAGAGCTGCCTCCCCCCTCCCAGAAGAACTGGCTCCAATGTCAAGGGCACAAGAGAGCAGGCCCAACTTTTTTTTTTTTTTTTTTTTTTTGGTTTTTTCGAGAAAGGGTTTCTC
>CABHPH010000433.1:50343-75273 GCA_902168325.1 Peromyscus nudipes | reverse complement strand
AGAAAGAAAGAAAGAAAGAAAGAAAGAAAGAAAGAAAGAAAGAAAGAAAGAAAGAAAGAAAAAGAAGAAGAGAGAGAGAGAGAGGGAGGGAGGGAGGGAGGGAGGGAGGAAGGAAGGAAGGAAGGAAGGAAGGATGGAAAAGAAAAATAAAAAGAAAAAGAAAAAGAAAAAGAACTTCCAAAGGCATCACTATCCCAGACTTCAAGCTCTCTACTACAGAGCTATAGGAATAAAAACCACATGGTATTGGCATAAAAACAGACAGGTTGATCAATGGAATCAAACTGAAGACACAGACATAAACCCACACACCTATGTACACATGATTTTTTTTATAAAGAAGCCAGAAATAGACACTGGGGAAAAGGCAGCCTCTTCAACAAATGGTGCTGTTCTCACTGGATGTCAGCATGTAGAAGAAGGCAAATTGAGCCATATTTACTACCCTGCCAAAACTCAAGTCCAAGTGGATCAAAGATCTCAACATTAAGTCCAAATACATTGAACCTGATAGAAAAGAAAGCAGGGGATAGCCTTGAATGCATTAGCATGAGAGACAACTTCCTGAACCGAACATGGATAGCACAGGCACTGAGAACAATAGTCAATAAATGGGACCTCATGAAACTGAAAAGCTTCTGTGAGGCTAAGGACACCATCAATAGGAGAAAATGGCAACCTACAGAATGGAAAAAGATTCTCACCAACTCTACACCTGATAGAGGGCTAATATCCAAAATATAAAAAGAACTCAAGAAACTAGACATCAACAAACCAAATAATCCAATTTAAAAATGGGGTACAGATCTAAACAGAGAATTCTCAACAGAGGAATCTCAAATGACTGAGAAACACTTAAAGAAATGTTCAACATCCTTAGCCATCAGAGAAATGCAAATCAAAATGACTTTGAGATTCCATCTTACACCTGTCAGAATGACTAAAATCAATAACACAAGTGACAGCTCATGCTGGCAAGGATGTGGAGCAAGGGGAACACTCCTCTACTGGGGTGATATTTTATTTGTGCTGAAATGTGGTGATATTTTATTTGTGCTTTAATAAATAAAGTTTGCCTGGAGATCAGAGGAAATAGCAAGCCATTTTAAGTAAACAAAGAAGTCAGGCAGCAGTAGCACACGTCCTTAATCCTATCATTTAACAGGCAGGATCTCTGCGTGTTCAAGGCCACACTAGGGAACAGAGCCAAGTGTGGTGACACATGCCTTTAATCCCAGTACCAACCATAGAGGCCTGGAGGTCTGTACAGACAGACAGAAAGTGACAGAGCTGTGTAGGAAGAGGAAGTGAGGTAGCTGGGCTAAGAGAGCCAATGAGAGGGCACAACAGCAAGGCAATAAAGGTGTGGGAAGACAGGAAGTAGCTCGCATTTAGAAGCTGCAGAGTTGGTGAGGTAAGGTTGGCTGGTAGCTTTCCCTATTTCCCTGATCTTTCTCTAAGGCTTTCACCCCTATATTTGGCTCCATGTTTTTTATTTAATAAGACCATTTAGAAATTTGTCTATACTCTATTGTTGGTGGAAGTAAAAACTTGTACATCCACTATGGAAATCAATATGGCTGTTCCTCTGAAAATTGGGAATTGATGTACCTCAAGACCCAGCTATACCATTCTTGAGCATTTACCCAAAGGATGCTTCATCCTACCACAATGACACTTGCTCATCCATTTTCACTGCAGCTTTACTCATTCCAGCCAGAAACTGGAAACAACCTAGATGTCCCCCAACCAAAGAATGGATAAAGAAAATGTGGTACATTTACACAATGGAGTATTACTCAGCTGTTAAAAACAATGACATTATAAAATTTGCAAGCAAATGGGTGGAACTAGAAAAAAATCATCCTGAATGAGGTAACCCAGACCCAGAAAGAAACATGGTGTGTACTCACTTATAAGTGGACAGTAGCCGGGCGTTGGTGGCGCACGCCTTTAATCCCAGCACTTGGGAGGCAGAGCCAGGCAGATCTCTGTGAGTTCGAGGCCAGCCTGGGCTACCAAGTGAGCACCAGGAAAGGCGCAAAGCTACACAGAGAAACCCTGTCTCGAAAAAAACCAAAAAAAAAAAGTGGACAGTAACTGTTAAAGAAAGTATAATCATGCTACAATCCACAGACCTCAAGAGGCTAAGTAACAAGGAGGGCTCAGGGGAAGACACGTGTATCTCCCTGAGAAGAGGAAATAGAATAGATTTTGTGGGTGGACTGAGGGTGGGAACAGGAGGGATCAGGCAGGGGATGGGAGGGACAGAGAGTACCAGGAGAGATGACTAGAATTGGGGGGCACTTGGGGGATGACATAGAAACCTAGTACTTTGGAAACTCCCTGGAATCTACAAGAGTGACCCTAGTGAAGTCTCCTAGTAATGGGAGGAACAGAGCCCGAACCAGCCATCTTCTGTAACCAGGCAAGGTTCCTAGCAGTGGGACTGGCACATCAACCTAGCTACAAAACCTTTGTCCTACAATCTGTCCTGCCTGCAAAATGTGCTGGGGTAACGGTGGCACAGAACTTGTGGGTGAGGCCAAGGAATACCTGGTCCAACTTGAGGCCCACTCCAAAAGAGGGAGCCCACACCTGACACTGCCAGGAACCACAGACAGGATAGCCCAGAGACCCAGGATAGAACCAAACATAACTGGCAAAATAAATAAGTAAATAAATGAATAAATAAAGTCAATGAAATGATTCCTAATGGTATTCTACTATACTCATAGATCAGTGTGTAACCCAGTTAGCATCAGAAGGGTGTCACCCAGCTACTGATGGGAGCAGATGCAGACACCCACAGCCAAATACTAGGCGAAGCCAAATACTAGGGAACTCCAAAGAAGATGGAGAGGAAGGATAGTAGGAGCGAGAAGGGTCAAGGATACAACAAGAACGTGGCCTACAGAATCAACTAAGCAGGGCTGATAGAGGTTCATAGGGATTGAAGCGACAACCATGGAGCCTGAGCTAGGTCCTCTGCATGTACCTTATGGTTGTATATATAGGTTGGTGTTTTTGTAGGACTCATGACAGTGGGAATGGGGTGTCTCTGACTCTTCTGCCTGCCCTTGGGACCCTTTTCCTGCTACTGGGTTGCCTTCTCCAGACTTGAAATGAGGGTTTGTGCCTAATTTCTTTGTAACTTGTTATGCTGTGTTCAGTTGATATCCCTGGAAGGCCTGCTCTTTTTTTTTTTTTTTAAGGGAAATAGAGAAAGAGAGGGGGGGGGGGAGGTTGGGGGCAGGCCTGAGATGAACAGAAGGAGGAGAAACTGCATTCAGGATGTAATGTATGAGAGAAAAATAAAAATATAAAAAAAAAAGATTTCAAGGCCAACCTGGACTGTATGAGATCCTGTTTCAAAAAAAAACACAAAAAAATTTTGCATATAAATGTTTATGTCATGTTTATTCATATGCTATTTATTTTCAACTGGCCATTAGATTTTTAAGATCCATTCCACACCAGTGGCATGGTGGTATGGTTTTGCCTCCTTGCTGATGCACAGTGCTCTATTGCACAAGTCAGCCTTCACGTATTTATCCCCAGGCGGACAAACGTAAAAGCTGCTTCCATCTGTCTGCTATCATGAGCAGTATAGCAAGGAGCATTCTCAAGGATGGAAGGTGGCCTGCTTCAGTAAATAAACCCACATGTAGTCTGTGGTTCCTAAACAAGGCTTTCTATGTGTTCTCTAGTTTTTAAATTTTCAAATAGTCTAATCACTTCTCAAGCTGATTTAAAATATTTCACAGCTGATACAGCAGATGAAGAAGAGGATCCTAGCACACTGGAGACCGAGGCAGGGGAATTGTAAGTTTAAAACACTCTGAGCTTCACAGCAAGAGCCTATCTCAAAAACAAAAACAACAACAACAAAACTAACCAGCCAGACAAACAAAAAAAGTGCCCGGATAGTGACCTTTTTCTGAACATTACCAGTCTCAAACTACTAACCAAAGTATCCCACACTGTCTACCAGTATATCACAGGTAATGTTTATAATAGAGAAACGAGACATCAGTGCACACAGCTAGGTAAACATCTCTCAGCTCAGCTCAAAGCTTTTTAATGCTCAATGAATCCCTACTGAATTAATGTTGTTGAGCTCAGCAGCTTCAGACACGATTTTAGAATTTGGGGATCAATTGGTAAATAAGGCAGAGTTTGCTCCCACTGGAGTGTGTGCCCAGATAAAAGAGACAGGCAATAGCCAAGCAAACTAGCAAACACAAAATATACCAGAGGATGATCTGTAATGGTGTTAAGATGGGGGTTTGGTATAAACAAAGCATTCCCTGCAACTGGAGTCTAGGAGAACTCTCGGAATGAAGGATCAGTTTCGCATCTGGGCCGTCCTCGGTGGCGGTAGCTGGCCACACTGACTTCTCCAAATGAAGAAACAAGTATGTAATTTCAGTTCATTTTAATCAATATTAACTTAAATGTTAATAGCCACATGTGGTTAGCGGGAGAGTTCTCCTCCATGGCTGTCCAGAAAAATTGAACCCAAGGAGGCTGCATCTGAGTTTACGCTCTTAACCATTGCAGCCTCCTACATCTGCTGACAATTCAGAAGAGTTCCTAAGAAGTTCGGTGGTTAGTTGCAAAAATACAGCTGCTTTGTGTGCTGATGGAAAAGCAGAGAGTGGAGCAGTGGTGATGCAGAAGAGCGGGAAATGAAAGGAGGCATCTTGGGAAAATGTGGGAGGTGATGATGGGAAGCAGGACACCGGAAGGGCTGGTCTTAGAGAGCGATGGTGAATCACGGTGCATCATGGTGCAGGACAGGAGCACAGCTGCTGTGGACACCCAGACAGACAGGATAATAGTAATAACCCTTGCTGGGCTCCCCTCAGAGAAGAGCGTTGTGGGATCACTGAGAAAGCAGGAACAGATCGCAGAAGGAGGAGATTTAGGAGGAAAGGCACTACAGTGGCAACTTTGCAACAGCTGTGTTACAGAATGGCTGCACAGTCTTGAGCCGCGTTCAACTTGTGGTTCTGAGTTTCACATGGTACCGCGCAGTATGGCTACTTTTGTTGTTTTCCAACAACTTTTTTTTTTAATGACACTTGTTTACAATCAAGTCTGGGAGTTCGTTTGTGCTGAGAAAGCCCTGTACCACTGAGCTACACCCAAGCCCAGCTTCTTCAACAATTTTAGCTGATTGGGGACAGACACAGAGTTAGCATGTGTTCTGGCAGGTACAAAGGAGAGCCAGAGGGGCAGGGAGTTCAGTATGTTTGGAAGGAAGTTATTACACTCGCCATCTAGGTTGGGTCAGGAAGGAAATGAGACCATGACGCAGATGACAGTGAAGAGAGGTAATAAATTCCAAACGCAAATATGAATAAGGATATTGTTTGAGTTCTGTGGTTTTTATTGAACTGGACAACCGGATTCTAAAATTTACAGGAAGGCACCAAGGATCAAGAATACCCAGGGGGGTGGGGCCTTCGCTCCATGGTATGACACTGGTCTTGAAAGGACCTGTTCAACGCCTAGACAAAAGGGAAGGAGAAAAAAAGATCATGACCCAGGAGAGTGATGAAAAACCAAGCCATGGAACTCAACAGCAGATACCAGGATTTATTTGTTTGTTTGTTTGTTTGTTTTTTACAGCTTCATTCCCCAGCACTTTTTTGTTTTGTTGGTTTTTTTTTTTGTTGTTGTTGTTTTTTGAGTAAAACCAAAACTTATTCTAAGCCAGAGTCATCCTAGGGTCCCCCCTGCTATGTAGCCTTCCTGGTTCTGTGGGTTGCAGTCTGATTGTTCTTTGCTTTATATCTAGAATCCACTTATGAGTGAGTACATAACCAGGATTTATTTTTTAAAATATAGTAATTAGCACAGTACAGCATTGATCACAGAGAAAAGTGCAGTACGGGCCACACATACCCAACAGAACACAACTTACAAGAGAACATGGACACATGAAATCCCGGCGTGAGGAGCAGCAGACGGTACAAACAGCTTTGAAAGGGCCCATAATAAGCGACATTAGTAAAATAGGATGTCCATATTAAATGAGGGAAATTGATCATTAATCTATACCACTCTTATGGATTAATGACTTTAATATAAAAATCAGAGCTATTAAACTTTTTTTTAAAGAAAATGAAGAATATCTTTATGACAGGGAGATTAAATGAGAAACAAAAGAAAAACCCCAAAGGGAGGAACTAATAAATCTGAATATATTAAAATTAGGAATGCCTGTTCAAACAACAAAATAAAGTGAGAGACAAGCCAAACGCCAGACATGGGTATTTTCAACACATAAAAAGCAACAGAGGATTCTAGTAAAAATACAAAGAACTACAGATCTGTTGGACCATCACACCCAAGAACAAAAACAAAGACACACATAGGCTTCCACAGAACAAGAAATACTAACGATCCGGCAACATAAAAAGATGGTGCTCAAATTCATTATTATTTGTGGTAATCAAAGAAGGGCAAATTAAAACACAACCAAATTTATTTTATGCTTATAGTTTGCAGCAGTTTTAAGGCTGGACAACGATCAGTCGTGGGGCTCAGGAGCACGGAGAACTCGCATGTCCGGCTGGTAGAACAGCCGAAGAATATGTCTCAGAAGACTGCATGCCTCCTGGCTCTGTTCACACCACAGGAGATAAACGTCCATGAGGAAGCATGACAAAAAAAGCCACTGCTCAGTTACAAACATGAGCCATTTCCTGTGAGAAGGGAGGACTCAATTGAGAACCACGGTGAACCATTCCAAAGACACAACTGTGGGAGGCCCCAAAACAGCTTGACCACACAGCTGCCATGACAGGCTTAGGGGCCCAGACACAGCTTCTGGCAGGCAAGACCTGGACCCAGGAAAAGCCATAAGCTGACCCCACCCAGTAGGGCCTCATCTAAGAGGAAATACCTGACATTCCAAACATTCCCTATACCTCTAGACAAATGTCAGCGGATCAGGGTCCTGAACCCTGGAAATCTGATATGATTAAAAAAAAAGAAAAAAGAAAAAAGAAACCCGCCCTGCATGAGCTCAGGGCTCTCTCCTCTCACTGCTGTGTTGGACAGACAGAGAGACCAAGCTCAGAGCTTGAAAATAAAGGCTCTTTGCTTCTACATATGGGATTCGGTCTCCGTGGTAGTCTTTTGGGGGTCCCTGTGATCTGAACAGAACAGCAACAATGGGTCAGCATAAAAGATAGCTGGGAGTGCCCCAGCAGCTTCAGGACCACGTGGGCGAGTGACTGTCGTGTGTCCTGCCCTTGCTTTGTACAGGGCTGCTTCCTGCAATCCTGGAATGTCCTCACCACCGCTGCATCAGAGGTGCACTTCAGTGCACAGAGGATAAATTGTTAGAATTCCTAGTCACTCCCCCAGCTACATGACTGCACATGTCCTGTCCAGTAGCCAGGCAAGATGCTTAGTCATCTCAGGGCCTTACGTCCTACATAATCCGTGCACTGTGTGATCACATAATTTGCACGCAGCGTGATCAAGTAATCAATGCACATGCATGGCACAGCTACATAAGCCTGGGCGGGGGGACGACCTATAAAAGCATGTTCCACCAATTCCTCCCCCCTCTTCCTGCACGGTCATTCCATAGGCCTATGTGTTGGGATTCTGCCACGCTCCAGCTGCAAGACTGGCAAATGCGCAGCTCAGGTGCTAAGCAAAGGGTCTTGCATCTTACGTCTTCAGTGTGCACTGGTGACTATGTGCAGGCGGCATGGTCACGTAATCAGCACATGCGTGGTGTAGCTCCATAAACCTGCCTGCGCTTGTTCACAGGAACCCTTAAAAAGCTGGACACAGACCCCTCCCCTCTCTCTCTGCATGTGCTCCTTTCCCAGGCCTGGTTCTTCCGTTCCCCCCTCCCCCAACAAAGCTCTTATACTGAGTTATGTCATGGCTCATGACCTTTCCACGCGGTAATCAGTACCAGTAACCAGCACCGCCTTATCATTCTTATCACTATGCACATCCCTTCTGTTCCCTTCCCTTAATAAACTCTTATAGTTGGTTTTGTTGTACCTCATGGCTTTTCTTGCATGGTAAACGATGCTACTTAATGAATAACAACATCATGCCGCTTAATAAATAACAAAAATCAACCTGTTTCTTCATCTCAAGGTCCCCACAGTAAAAGACATCAGAGTCCCTGCACTTGGGAGGCTGTGAGTGTGAATCCACCTGGGTGAGAGAGTAAGACCCTGCCTCCTGAAAGAAGGAGAAAGGGGGAGGGGAAGAAAGAGAGACTGACTCGGGGTGTGGTAACCCCAAGAGCATACCTGTTGTCAGATGGCAAGGTCCTAGGCTTTGACTCGATATTGAAATCAAAGGACACCTTGGGGATCTTGGGAGAAATGTGTAATTTTGCATGTAGGTGTGCTGTGAGCTGTGGTGTCAAGAGGCCAGACCATGGACACAAGTCCAAGGTCACAGCATCAATTCCTTCCCCACTCAAACAAGCATACTGTTCTTGCCTCCAAAGGTGCAGTCTAATTTCCCTTCCCTTGAAAAGACGGCTTACTTTAAGTATGTATCTATAGCAACGGGGAACAGAGAAAATAAAGTCTCATGGAAGGCAGGTCATGAAAAGATTGCAGATTCTACCCTAGACTATGGGCTCAGACATGTCCTTCTTACCCAAGAGCCCATGTGAGAAGTGCAGACCACTCCTGAGGAGGAGATCTGTGGAGGACCCTGCCAGACAGGGCTGAAAGTCTAGCCCAGAGATGCCCTTAGGCTCCTCCAGTCTCTGCTACTGCCCACATGCTGCTAGGTGAGAGATCTCCAAGACAGGACTGCCTGATTGAACACAGTCAACTCAAAAGTGTAGAGAAAATGATAAACTGATTTAAGCCATGGTGTTTCACATAGTGTGTGTGTGTGTGTGTGTGTGTGTGTGTGTGTGTGTGTGTGTGTACACATCACAACACCTGTGTGCTAAAGCATATCTTCAGAGGCCAGAGGACACCCAGGAGAGTCACTTTTCTCTGTTGCTGGAGAGCCTCTCTCCAGCTCCCAAGTCCCGCCAGTCTCCAGCTCCCAAGTCCCGCCAGTCCCTGGTTCTCTGACCAAACCCATTCATAAAATAAACACACGGACGCTTACATTATTTAAACTGCTTGGCCATTAGCTCAGGCCTATCATTGTCTAGCTCTTACTCTTATAGTTGGCCCATTTCTATTAATCTCTACTTTGCCACATGGCTCGTGGCTTACCGGTACTTTACATCTTCCTTGTCCTCTCCGCGGCTCCAGGCCATCTCCCTCTCCTTCCTTCCTCCTCAATTCTCCTCTCTGTTAGTCCCGCCTATACTTCCTGTCTGGCTACCGGCCAATCAGTGTTTATTGACATATAGCGATATCCACAGCATTTCTCCATCCAACATGTGAGTCTCAGGGATCAAACTCAGATCTTGGGCCTTGGGGACAAGAGCCTTTACCCACCGAGTCATCTCACCAGCCCCATCATGGTGTTTAGTTATACAGTGACACACAGAAAAGACAGCATGGTTTTGAGCCTCTTGTATCCTGATTGTTCTGTTCTGTACATTCTCAAAGAAATATCAGTTTTCTAATCATAGATACTATGGTTGTCTTTCTTTTATTTTTTTTCTCCCATTTTGAAAAAAATATATATATCCTGTTATGCTGGAGTATTTCTTGTTTTATATATATGTATTTTTCTCAGAGTCTGTGGACCAACATGCTGGCTAAGCACTCTACCCCTGAGCAACAACCCAAGTCCATGTTTCTTTCTTTTTTAAAAAAGGTTTATTTATTTGTCTTTTATGTATATGGGTGTTTTCCCTGCAAGTGTTTAAGTGTACTATATGTATGCACTGCCCCTGGAGGTCAGAAAGGGGCATCAGATCCCCTAGAGTTGGAGCTACAGATTGTTGTGAGCCATCTTATGGATGCTGGGAAGCAAACGAAGGTCTCTGCAAGAGCAACTAGTGCTCTTAACCCCTGAGCTGTCTTTCTGGCCCCCAGTCCATGTTTCTTATCTGGTGCCTTCTTTGTATAAACTGGGGGTAGGAACTGGAGGTCGAAAGGAGCCTTACTTTAACTGCTCTGCTTTATAAAGGAAAGGGGGGATTAGAAAAGACTAGGAAATTGAGGAACGAAAAGAATCCAGACCCAGGACCAATTAGGACCTGCCAGGAAAACTGAATGATATCCACAGTGGTGACACCATATACTCACAAAGAGAACACATGATGCACAAGTGTGTGGGAGGGCAGTGTGAGTTGGGGTTTGGACTTCATTTTATTATTATTATTATTTGGTTTTTTGAGACAGTATTTCTCTGTGTTGTTCTAGCTGTCCTGGATCTTGCTCTGTAGACCAGGCTGGCCTCAAATTCACTGAGATTCGCCTGCTTCTGCTTCCTGAGTTCTGGGATTAAAGGCGTGTGCCACCACCGCCCAGCTACTATGGACTTTATAAACTGTGCACATAGGCTACACTCAGTCTACGAAGAGACTTTTCTTCTTTCTTCAATAAATTAATCTCAGTTTACAGTAACCTTTTTACTTCATAAAATTTCTATTTTTTAACGAGTATAGTAACTTTTAGTTTAAAATGAAGATGTATTATACAGCTATACCAAAATATTTTTGTTATTTTCTATGAGCTTTTTTCTATTTAATTCATTTTTTTTAAGTTTTGTTTAAAACTAATATATAGCCTGGCAGTGGTGGCACACGCCTTTAATCCCAACACTTGCGAGGCAGAGGCAGGCAGATCTCAATGAGTTCAAGGCCAGCCTGGTCTACAGAGCAAGTTCTAGGACAGCCAAAGCTGTTACACAGAGAAACTCTGTCTGGGGGTGGGGGGTGGGGGGCAAACAAACAAACAAAATAACGTAATGTATAAAAATTTTAAATAATTAAGACATAAGACATACCCAAACGCAGACCGTAGTCTAAGCCTACATAGTGTCAAGGTCATCTGTACCACTGTGCCACCTCTCATATTTAGCCCCAGAAGGGCTTTAAGGATGACAGTTTAAGGATGGCAAACATACAGTATGTGATTAACTGTAGCTGCCACTTTTGAACTGACTCCTCACTGAAATTTGGGGTTCCTTGACCAGTGTCATCCCATTACCTCATCACAACATCACCCTGCTCTCCAGTTTCTCTCCATTCTACCCTGTTTGTATGAAATCAATGTTTTTACACTCTGCACATGAGCTAAGCTGCACTTGTCTTGATGAGCCTGGCTGTTCTCATTTAACACAGTGTCTTGTCTTCCAGGTTCATCCACATCTCAAAAGATAGGATTTTCTTTTTTTTTTTAAAGACAGACCTAGTATCTCACCATACTTCCTTTGTCCACTTCCCAGATGATGAACACTCAGATCATTATGTATCTTGACAAAATATAAATAGTGTTAAAATAAATCTGGGAGCACAGATATCTGACACACTGATAACATTTTCTGCAGATGTGTCCATGGGGCAGGGCTGTGGATCATATGGGAACTCTCACTTTTTGAGGAACTCCCATACTGCTTCACATGAAGGCTGTACTAAGTCACATCCCCACCAGCAGTGTGCAAGGGATTCCCTTTCCTTCACACCTTTTTGATAATAGCTATTCTAACAGGTACAAAGTAATATCTCCCTATTTTTTTACTTCCCTGATAATTAGTGATGTAGAACATTTTCTCAACTACTTAGCAGTTCATATGTTTTCTTTTGGGGACCCCTCTTTCAGGTCATTTGCTCGTTTTTTAATCAGGTTATTTGTTTTCTCACTATTAAGTTATTTCAGCTTCTTATATTTGGGACATTAGCTCCTTCGTCAGATGTGTGCCTTGAAAATGTGTTCTCTCTGTCTGGGGATTGTCCCTTTGTTATGCCCAGATCATAGGAACCTCCCAAGTACCACCATGGAGACTGAATCCCATATGTAAAAGCAAAGAGCCTTTATTTCAAGCTCAAGCTTGGTCTCTCCATCTGTCTGATACAGCAGTGAGAGCAGAGAGCCTCAAGCCCAGGTGGGGTAAGGTTTTTATCGTAGCAGAGATTGGGGGTGAGGGAATATCTAGGGTTCAAGATCTTGGTTGGCTGACATTTGTCTAGGGGTGTCTTGGCAAAATGGAAATAGGTGAGTGCTAGGCTCTGGGACATTTGATGATCTTATCTAATCTTATCTAACAGGTTGGAATGTTTGAAATGTCAAGTACTTCCCTTAGATACTGGCCCATTCCTGGGTGGTGCCAGGGTGGTGTCAGTTTGTGGTCTTTCCTGGAACCAGGTGTTGGCTTAGAGTAAACCAAAACTCTGTTTTCTGGCTGGTCTCTATGAAGCCTGTCATGGCAACAGTGTAGCCAAGCTGCTGCTTGGGTCCCACACCTTCAGTGTATTGACGGAGTTGTTTGCTGTGCAGAAGTTTCATACATGTATATAATGAATTTTAGTCTTTTCCATCCTCCCATTCCCTCCCTCATCCCTGACCCTTCCTGCTGAATACATTCCTCTTTCCAACATGCCCATTCTGACCCCCATGCCTTCTTTCTGTGTGTGACCCATTGGGAAGCTATCTACTGGACCAAGGGCAACTGCTCAGTGGCTATACCATACTGCCCCCTGGCTATGAACTGAACTGCCATCGATGCTCAGAGAGGGGTGGAGAATCATCTTCCCCTCTTCAGTCCACAATGAAATGTTGACTGGTATGTGCATGGTTTCTTCAATGAAAGTCGTTACCAGCATGCAGACATACTAGGACACAAAAATAATGAGCCACATTTAGGCTACATTTTTCTTTGATGTCAGTTTGGACAGGTACTCAATGTTGTAATCTGGCATTAAAGAACTCTCCTCACATCAAAATTGATCCATTAATAGAAGGGTAATTTTCACAGAGTTGCTTGATAGTTTGGAGTCACTAACCTTCTTGTTATCTAACTTGTTTCTAAGGCTATCACACAGGAGAAGTTAAAATTCTTAACGAAACCCGTAAGCGTATGGACAGACACAGGCCACTTCTTCACTGCAGCCTGAGTAATTCAGCCGACATGACACGTTCACAGAATCACGCAGCTTCCACATGTGCTCTAAGCAACACTGTCCCTTCAACACTACACTTTTGACGAGGGTTGAAACCATGAACAGTTGTCCTTTAGAAAGAACAGTCACACACACACCGCACACGCACGCACGCAGGCACGCACGCACGCATGCGCGCCTTCTGCACTTCCTCTTCCCTTGGTTTCAGTTTACACACAATCACCCATAGCCCAAAAGCACTAAGTGGATAATCTCACAAACATGTCATAAATTTTAGCTGGCATGCCACCCCGAGTAGCGTGATAAGATCTGTGCCATCCGCTCCAACCCACGCAGGATACCCGCTGTCCCTTTGCTCTTATATCTGGGCTGTGTGTGCCACCCGCCTGCGTCAGCTACTTTTCCTATTGCTGTGACAAAGCACCGAAGCAACTTACCGAAGGAAGGGCTCGCTTCAGCTCACAGTTCCTCATGCAGTCCTGCACGGTGGGAGAGTCTCAGTGGCAGGAGCCTGTGCAGCTGGCCCCATCAAACCCCTTGTCAACGTCTTAGGGTTTCTGTTGCTACAGCGAAACATCATGACCAAAGAGCAAGCTGGGGAGGCGTGGGTTTATTAGGCTTACACTGCACCATTGCTGTTCATCACTGAAGGAAGTCAGGACAGGAACTCAAACAGGGCAGAATCTGATGCAGAGGCCATAGAGGGGGTGCTGCTTACTGGCTTGCTTCCCATGGCTTGGTAAACCCACTTTCTTTTTCTTTTTTTTTTTTTTTTCCGAGACAGGGTTTCTCTGTGTAGCTTTGCACCTTTCCTGGATCTCGCTCTGTAGACCAGGCCGGCCTCGAACTCACAGAGATCCACCTGGCTCTGCCTCCGAGTGGTGGGACTAAAGGCGTGCGCCACCACCGCCCGGCTAAGAAAAATCCCACTTTCTTATAGAACCCAGGACCACCAGCCCAGGGATGACACCACCCACCATGCGCTGGACCCTTCCTCTATTGATCACTGATTGAATAAATGTCTATAGCTGGATCTCATGGAGGCATTTCCTCATGAGCTGAGGCTCCTTCCTCTCTGATGACTCTAGCTTGCATCAATTTGCCACACAAAATCACCCTGTAGTCAGCAAGCTCAGCTCCCTAGCTGCCTCTTAACTTCAGTTGGAGACGGCAGCCCATGGGATGGCATCATCCTTGTTCAAAGTGGGTCTCCCCACCTCAATTAAGCTTCTCTGGGGTTGCTTTCACAGCCCAAAGTTTTGTCACCTCTTTGACTCTAAATCTCACACCCATTTGTCACTTTATAGCTTTCTCAGTTATCAGATTCAATGTCAGGGTATCACAGGGCTTGGGCATGAATAACCACAATATCACTTTAATAATGGAGGAGAGCACAAGAGCAATGATGCTTGGAATTTTAGTGCAGGATGTTGTTTTAACTGTTCTGTTATTAGTTATTGGTATTAATATCTTAATCTACATAATTCATGAACTAAACTCTGGCATAGTCTTGTATATAGGAAAACACCATAGTTTATACAGGGTCCAATACTATCTATGGTTTTTATTGGTACCCACTGGGAAGTGTTGGAGCATATTCCCTGTGGTTAAATGGAGACTGTTCTCATTTCTGTCTGAGAGAAAAGGGGCTTACTTAAATCCAGAGATGGCCTAGGGGTTAAGAGCACCCACTGCTCTTTCAGAGGAACCAGTTCAGTTGCCAATGCCCACATGGTGACTCACAACAGTCTGTAACTCCACTTCCAGGAGATGGAGACCTGATCCTATTCTGACCTCCACAGACACCAGGCACACATGTGGTGCACATACATACGTGCAGGCAAAACATCCACATATGTAGAATATTATAATAATGATAATGATTATTATTATTTTATTTTAAAATCCATCCGGGTTTAGGTGATAATTGACAGACACTTTGGACTTCTTTGGTGACTCTGGGCACTCCTGTGCATTGTATTAGCAACATGTAGGGGTATGTGATTTAAGTTTGTCCCTTAAAAGTATTGATTCCTTCATATCATTGGTTGCTCCTTAGCCTTCTAAGCCTTGAGTCTAGTGAATAAGGTTTTCACTAGATTCTTATCCTAAGAAAGGTTTCCCCGGGAAGCACCTAAGCCTCTAATGAGAGGTTCTGCTCCTCAGACACCAATTAGGAGCTTGGCCTTGCCAAGAGTTATGCCGACCATTACAGTCAATCAGCGGATTTTGTTTAAGATCAGAGAAGTTGAGAACTAAAGCAACAGGGACCCAGAGCTTGTTTGCATACCAGCAGAGGCGACATTTAAATGTGAAGTCGGTAAGGAAAGGGGAGTGACTAAGATTGAAATAAAAACGGGAATGGCAGAAACAGAAAGTCTGTCTTTTTGGTGTCAGAATAGATGTCTGGACATGATGACAGATTTAGACATTTAAATGGATGTGAATGGGGAGAGTTTTTTTTGTTTCGTTTTGTTTTGTTTTGTTTAAAGCTGGCAGTAAGTCCAGGAATTTCTCTGGGTGCCTGGGACTTCCTTCGATCAATACACAGACCCCACATCCTCTCCTTTACGTCTCTTATTACTTCTAAAGATAAACTACTTCAAATAGTTTGGCTCTGTGAGGGATGTGATGAATAAACAAGTTTTCCTGCTTAACAATGGTAGAGAGTCTCTGGGAAATGATTCACCACTTTAAAGATGGAGAAAGTCTCATGTGTATAAAATAATGTGCTGTAAGAGGGGTGTCCTGTAATTCTGGATGCTGTTCTGCATCTTTACAAGAAGGTGGCCAGCAGACATCTTAGGATGGCTCATCCATGTCCACTCCCAGTACACTCGTACCTGGAGACCCCTGCCATAGATTATATAGGCTGAGTGATCTCTCTCAGCTTCCCTTGGAGACTTTTCTTGACATTTACATGGTTGAGGAAAGTATCATAGATAAATCAAATCATATTGTTCACTCTGTAACATACTCAACAGTCATTAAATACACAAAAATACTAGATGCAAGATAAGACAGTAGATGGACCTGGGATGATAGGCAAGGCAATGCCCTAGCCCCTAAGACTCTCACATCCTGCATTAATGATGAAGTATTTCTATCAAAGAACTCACATTTGTCTTTTCCACCAAAGAAAAACTCTTCTTCAACTTTGTCAATCTTGGGGGTCTTTGCATTGACCTCTGGCTCCTTCACTTAAGTCACTGAATCATTGCCCTGTGTGGTGATATATTGTGTGCCCTAATAAAGCTTATCTGAGGAGCATAGGACAGAGCCAGCCACTAGAGTAGACATAGAGGCCAGGTGGTGTTGGCACACAACTTTAATCCCAGCACTTAAGATCTCATGCCTTTGCTTGGGAAGCACACGTGCCTTTAATCCCAGGAAGTAATATGGCATAGAAAGGTATGTAAGGCATGAGGAAACAGGAACTCACTCTCTTTAGGCTGAGGATTTCATAGAGGTAAGAACTAGTGGCTGGCTGTTCTGCTTCTCTGATTTTTCAGCTTTCATCCTGATATCTGGCTCTGGGTTTTTTGTTTGTTTGTTTGTTTTTTTATTAAAAGACCATCTAAGATTCGAACAACATCTGGCATCCAACTTGTGGGGTACAAATTCACAAAAAAGCCACTTATCTTGTTGGAACCCAAAGGTTAGGGTCTCAAGTGGGTGCCCCAAGAACCCAGACTCCAGTCCAGTTGATGCAATAGCAAAAGGCGTTTATTGTGGCTGTACAGGTGGGCAAACTCAGCTCAAAAGAGCATGAGTTGCATCGCCCCACAGTCACATAGGTACTTTTAAAGGAAAAACCCACAAAAGCCATAAGATTACAATTCCCATACAATTTCGTTTCGATTGATTTATGTCTAGAGGCTAATTTCATAAGATCATGGCCTGATCACAGGGTGGGTACCTCAAGGGGGGTATCAGGGCGGGAGTGGAGTTTACACAAAGGTCACAGTGGTCCTTCCTGGAACACTTGGAACTATCCCAGTCACAGTTGAGCACATCTCTTAACAGAAATCTCTTTACATTGTTACATTGTTGCAGGGGTGGTTGAATAATGGCTGAGTCACATTGCCCTTGGAACTAGTTTTCTTTTTAGTTCCTTATTTTCCTGGGGCCTGGGGGGTGTAAGCCTGAAGGGTTAGGGTCTTTCAATCTGTGCCCTTGCAGGCCCTGGCTCAGGCCCAAGCTACATGCGGCTTGAGTCTCCACCCTACATGGGCTGGAGTCCCTAATCCGCTGGCTAAGTTTTTGTTGCAGCCTCTCTGCAGCAAACTTCATAGGTTTTTTGTGGGCTCCAAAACCATAGGAGGTAGCCACTTTCTCAAGCTCTGTTGTGAAGACTGCTGGCTCTTTGGCTTCTTCTCTCCTGGTGGGTTGTGGGCTTTCCCTGGATCCCCATCTTGGGCTGCTACCACACTAGGTAGCTGCCTTGAAACCCACAGCTTCTGCTGGTCTATGCAGAAGCAGTCAGTCTCACATCTGAATCATCATTGTTGGCAGATTTGGTGAGACAATTGGGATTTCTTAAAGGAAGAAATTAGTTTAAAAAGAGAGAAATTAGTTAAAAAAGAATTTTTTCCCACATTAAAAAAATGGAAAACATTTTTACAATGGAGGAAATTTGGTCTCTGTTTGATAACACAATTGATGGTCTGAAAATGGAACAATTAAATGAGAGGATATTAATGTAGATGGGATTTATGTAACATCAATTATAAATATTATTTGTTTGATCATTTATGTTTAATCATTTAAAAAAGTTGGTTAATATGAGTGCCAAGATAAAAATTTTAGAAAAACTTGTTAAAACGGATCATAGAGAAATTCAGATCAAGACAAAGGAATTTAAAGGTAAACCAATCTCATCACTGCACTATATGGTTACAGAGAAACAATCTAAGGCTTCCAAATAGCCAACCTTAATCTATCCAGTAACCTTACAGAAACTGCCAAATTCTCAAGGCTGTGTAAGAGCTGACTGGACTCCTGTGCAAATGTTAGATTTCAGGATATTCAAAGAAGTTATAGTGTCATACAGTATGTATTCCCTGTTTGTGAAGCAGATATTAAACTTGTGGCCAACTTGTAATAGAATTATCCTTCAAGACTGGAAAGGTTTGGTTACAGCTGTCTCAGAAGCTGGTCCCCAGTTACAATGGAGGACCCAGTGGAAGGATGAGGCTAAGACCATTGAACAACAAAGTAGGGCTAGAGGTATGGATATCTCCCAAGATCAACTACTTAGAGAGGAAGATTATGCTAATGTACAAAGGCAGTCTATCTATGATGACCACACCCTGGCTTTGTGGCACATGGCAGCCTTGAATGCTTGGGACAGAACTGAAGAAGTAGGAAAGAAAATTGAGTCATTTACAAAAGTTATACAGGTCCCAAAAGAAACATCCACACATTTCTTACAAAGGCTGTCTTCAGCAGTAAATAGAATGATATCAAATTCAGAAGCTAGACAGATAATAATTGAATCTCTGGCTTTTGAAAATGCTAATGCACAATGCAAAAAGGTAGTTAAGCCATTAAATGCAAGATCAGCGCCCTTGGAGGAATGGATCCAAGATACAATGAATATTGAATCTCATGACCATGATGATACTTGGAGAGGAGAGGTGATTTCCATATGTTTGAAGAAAAATGGTAATGTCAGAAGTTTTAATTGCAGTAACAAGATCACCTAAAAGGGGCACTATAAACAGGGCATTCCTACAACATTTTTTCAAGGAACAATGGCAACAGAATGCCCCTCCCTTCTGGATTATGCAGAAAGTGGCAAAGGCAGACATTGGACTAACGAATGTAGGTCAAAAAGGGACAGACAAGGTAATCCCTTGCCTTTGCCATCGAGAAACTCCTCAAGGGGCCTCTCGCAGGTGCTCCATATCAAATTCCATTCAGTCCTTTCTGGCCATCACAGAAGTGACCCCTTCTCAGAGCAATTAAAGAAACTAATGCCTTCTGTAAAAAAGCATACTGCTCGGGGTGATAAAACAGCTAAAGAGAACAAAAAATTCAAGAAAAAACATAAATCAAAATTGATAAAGATTAGATTTGGAAACTCACCAAAGTTAGGGTTGGGGAAGGGTTTTGTTTTTGTCATTTCAGGATAATGAAAACAACCATCTAGATGAATTTAAAGATCTTTGGACAAATAAGCATCCAAAGAAGATTGGAGAGCTACCTGGAAAAAATTACCAAGAAAAGGAATAATCTGACCTAACGTGATCTCTGAAGTCTCCAAAAAGGTGATGGGATCCCACAATGATGATTCCACATGGACTATGAAAATGCCATTAAGCTGACAAACACCACCCAAAGATCGGTTTTGGACTACAAATTGCTCATGACAGTATTGAGATGGCTAGCTGAAATGATCCAGCCCCACAGACTACTCTAGCCAGGACTTGAGACAAGCCCTACACTTTCCCATTATGCAGAGACTGGACAAATGATACAGCTAACTCTCCCAGGACTTGACAATTAACTCAAAAATTTTCTTTTCAGGATTCTCTAAAGATGCCTTCACCCCCAGACAGCAGAAAGTAATTTGAAGAACATGACATCCACATTCCTAAGAGGTGGAATGGGTGGTTTTTGGTCATTCAATGGGTTATGGATAATTATCTTTATTTAGGATGATTGGATACAAGTTGTTAATTGTTAATAGTCAGGGAAAAAAGCTAAACAAATGAAATTAGATTCGAGGTTCTTGTTTAAAAAAAAGAAAGAAAAAAGATATACAAATGGTAGGATAAAAGGGTAGATTATTGAATCTACTCTGAAAAAAAAAGAGGGTATGGATATGATAAGATAAAGTGGTAGATTATTGAATCTACTTTTAAAAAGCAGCTACTAGTTTTAAATATTTTACATTGGATTGGATTATTGTATATTGTATACAAATTTTATATATTGATACAAAT
This sequence comes from Peromyscus nudipes, assembly GCA_902168325.1. Lineage (NCBI taxonomy): Eukaryota > Metazoa > Chordata > Mammalia > Rodentia > Cricetidae > Peromyscus > Peromyscus nudipes. Next base: position 55,287 of record CABHPH010000433.1, on the reverse strand, counting down.
TTGAGATTAATTTTGTTAGAAAATACTGTACATACAATTCTAATCTTGTTCAAAGTATTGTACCTATACAGTTCATTAACATTGTAATGCAAATTGCTAGTCTTTGAAAGTTATTATTACCAACTAATTAGTATATAAAGAAATGAAAGTTAATAGTTATTACAATCAAAGATGTAGTCAGATTAGATATGTTTTCAAGGTCAAACAGATATATTTTAGATAGATCATCTTCAAACTCTTCAGAGATCTACAGAATATGGCATTTAAGATGTTTTAATAACATAGGTTCTTTTTTTTATGACAATGAGACATGTCTGCTCCTGGCAGCACCAATCTACTTCAGAGAAGATGTTGGGCATTGAAGAAACTCCTTATGGAGTTTACTTTCCTTGTGGCACAAGTCAGCCACTGGGCAAGAAAATGCCCTTGCCCTAACTGCTGACAGTATGCTGTCCAAAATGGACAAGTAGGACACAAAAGAAAGGACTGCCAAACCTTGCCAAGACAAGGCAAAGGAAGATCCTTTAGAAAATCCTGCTTCACAGATGAGTCTGTTGGATATGCTAGGCCTGTAGGCTGAAGACGGATCCCCCAACATTGCATAGAAATCTTGGGTGACTGTCCAGTCAGCTGTTTCTGTCATTTCTCACATTTTTTGGAAGTCACTTGTTTGCACTACCTGCTTACTTAGGTAATATTATTTTCTTCTCAGATCTCTGAGGGAGTTGAAGATTAGATAGCTATAGATTTCCTAGTTAACAAATTCAGAAAAGAAATTCATTAAAGAGGTGTAAAGTGTTTAAGTTTCACAGACATCAAAAGACAGTATTCAGTTGGTAATGCAAGTTAGGATAGAAAGTGAATTAGGTACAACATTTTGGACTCACCAAAATAGCATAAATAATGGAGTATTTCTCTGAATCTGTCAAATGTTAGTGAACTGGACATTATTAATGTAATTCTTGACTGTATATATTATATTGTATACATCATTATTGTATATAGTTTTTCTTATATTAGTTATAACCTTCTTTTATTATTTTAAACAAAAAGGGGGAAATGTGGTGATATATTGTGTACCCTAATAAACTTGCCTGAGGATCAGAAGATAGAGCCAGCCACTAGATTAGACATAGAGGTCAGGCATTGGTGGCACACACCTTTAATCCTATCACTTGGGAGGCAGAGATCCATCTGGATCTCTGTGAGTTCAAGGCCACCCTGGACTACATGAGATTGACTCAGTCTAGGAGAGAAACAGAGCCAGGCAGTGATGGCACACACCTTTAATTCCAGAACTTGAGATCTCATGCCTTTGCTTGGGAAGCACACATGCCTTTAATTCCAGCAAGTAATATGGCAGGGCAGAGAAAGATATATAAGGCATGAGGAAACAGGAACTCACTCTCTTTAGACTGAGAATTTTGTAGAGGTAAGAACTAGTGGCTGACTGTTCTGCTTCTCTGATATTTCAGCTTTCACCTTGATATCTGGTTCCTTTTTTTTTAATTAAAAGACCATCTAGATTCTAACAATAGCCCTGCCCCAAAATTATGACTTGTGCAGAAAAATATATAGAAATGTTCTATTCTTTTTTCTTTTCATTCATTTAATTTTCCATTAATGAAAAATTTTAAAACTAACCATGAGCTATTTGGGGACAATCATAATAAATCTTACACAAAGAATATTAGGATCCAAATCAATCAAAATGGTATTTTTATATGATGGAAAATGCAAACAGGCAAATACCCAACAATTTAGTTAGTAAATTATAGTGCATCAACATAACAGAAGACTATTCAGCCCTAAGGAGACCATTAAGGTGACTATGTAAGGCACATGGGAAAATGAGACACAAAATAATGAATATATTATGCTTATAGAAAGATACAAACACTTGTAAAATGTTACTTGAAAATAACATGTAAAGTTTTAAGGAGTAATTAAAGTAGAGGAATACTCAATTTTTTAAAACACTACTAATAGTTTTTTTTATCTTTCATATTGCAGTTTTTTTAAAGAATGCTCTGGGTGTGATCTAACTAGTTGCTCTATCAGACTCACTGTCTCTAGTTCACAGTCTAGTAACTGAAGGCAGCCCCTAACCTCAAGGGTTATGTGCTACTCTCACTGAGCTAATGTCTAACATTAAAACCCTCATATTTTACATTTTATAATTTAAAAAGAAGCAATCTACAAGCTTTAAGATTTTTTTTTTTTTAATTTTTTACTGTTTTGGGGCACTGGTTCTATACACTGACATATTGACAAGAAGAATGATGCTATGGGAAATATCTTCTTTTTGGTTCCAATACCTCAGCCTTGGGCTCTCTGGACTCGGTTCTCTCACTAGCGATAGGAGGTGACAGTAACGGTGCCCATTTCATGTAGTGTCCTAAAGGTCTAAGGAAACAACCCACAGAGCTTGGCCTAGGGTATGTGTCCAGTCATTGCCCACTGTTTCTTACCCATAAGCTTTCACAAATAGTTCTAGGTGATGTGACTCTTTCTAACACCCTTTATGTAGTTTTGTGGCTATAACATTTATTCTTTTTTAAGTTAATAAACTGATTATTTTTTAGGTTTTATTTATGTGTATGTGAGTGGCTGCTTGTCTGTGGGTGCATCATGTGTATGTAGTGCCCACAGAGACTAGAAGAGGGATCAGACTCCCTAGAACTGAAGTTACAGGCAGTTGTGAGCTGTCTGATTTGAGTACTAAGAACCTGGGTCCTCTGCAAGAGTAGCAAATGCTCCTAACTTCTGAGCCGCCTCTCCAGACTCTAGCACTTTTAACGAATGAGTTTCCTGTCATCTTTTATTCACATCTTTTAAATCAAGCAGCTCTCCAGAAAAGATACTCCTTTTTCAACCAGATAATTGTGACTAAAAGTAAAATTACAATGTATAGAGTCTTGTCTTGCTTGAACTACACTACCTTTAAAGTTTCACATTATATAACCACCCCCATCCTCCATATGAACTTTCCCCAACTTCTATTCCTTTATCTACATGAAATGATTCCAGCTCTCTTTCCCTTTGGTTATATTTAGTCGAAGTCAAATTGTATGTTTCCTTTTAGATTTAAGAAGGACAGACACACCTGATAAACAAGAGTACAAAAATAACAGGAATCCAGGCACTAGCCTCATCTTTTGCCAATTATAAAACTTATCTCAAAATGGACTAAATACTTAAACATAAGACTTGAAACTATGAAACCACCAGAAGAACACACAGGAGGAAGTTTCCAGGACATAAGAGTGCGCAGAGCGTTTTTGTTCTGTTTTGTTTTCAGAAGATACCCAAAGCACAGGAAACAAGGAAACACAGACAACTGGGATTGCATTACACTGAAAAGGTTCTGAACAGCAAAGGAAACAATCAAGAAAGGGAAGAGACCACCTACAGTTGCAGGAAATTCATTTCAAATGACACTGCCCACCAAGGGTTCATATCCAGAATACGTGAAATTCCAAAACCTCAATAGCAAAATAATAATAATAATCTATTAATAAGTGAGCAATAGACCTAAACAAACATTCCTCAAAAGACATAAGATAGCCAAGCAGTTCATGCAAAGTGCTCAGTGTCTCTAGTCATTAGGGAAACCCAAGTCAAAACCATGATGAAATATCACTTCACCCCAATAAAAATGGCTGTTAAAAGAAATAACAGGCCAGGTGGTGGTGGCGCACACCTTTAGTCCCAGCACATGGAGGCAGAGGCAGGTGGATCTCTGAGTTTGAGGCCAGACTGACCTACAGAGTGAGTTCCAGGACACCCAGGACAACACAGTGAAACACTGTCTCAAAAAAACCAAAATAATTAAATAAATAAGCAGCAAGCATTGGTGAGGATCTAGAGCTAACAGGATCCTCGCAGACTACAGAAGGAGTAGAAACTAGAACAGGTACAGTGGAGAACAGCACATACTTTCTTTAAAACAAACAAACAAACAAACAACAACAAAAAACAATAGAATTACACAACATGACCCAGCATTCCCACTCCAGGGTGCAGACCCAAAAGAAATGTGAAGACAGTACATCAACAAGACCCCTCTCCTCCACATTTATTGTAGCTCTCTCCACAATCGCCAAGACAGAGAATCCATCTAAATGCCCATCAAGTAATGATTGGCTGAAGAAAATGTGGTGGCTATATGTCTCAGAATACGAGTTAGCTATAAAAAGAATGAGATTCTGCACTTTGCAGATCACCGTGACAAATAAAATAACCCAGACCTAGAGACTCGTCTACGGTGTGATCTCACCACATACAGACTCTACGAGAGTCACCTCATAGAAGGTGAGAGCAGAATGGTGGCTGTCAGAGGCTGGGGCAAGCACTGGGTGGGGAGAGATTGGAGAGAGGCCCATGAGTCGGTGCCAGGTTACAGTCAGGAGGAAGACTGGCGTGCAACGATCTAGGTAGCAACAATCTAATGTATAATTCAGAACACTGAGAGGAAGGAGTTTTCACAACAAAGAAGTGATGAAATGTCTGCAAAACAGGTGTATCTAACCTGATTTCAAGGTCATGCAAAATGCATGCATGGGTTGAGATGCCACGTGGCACCCCATGATTATATCTAACCTTAATGTTTCGATTCTAAAAATTTTAAGATTAATTCCTCTCCACTCCCAGAGGCATATGTCATTGTATGTTTAAATGTATCTTTGGAAGTCCTCCATGCATTTTCAAGTAGAGCTCTATTTATGGACATGTGTATCAGATTTTAACCTGAGTTGGAACACATCAGATACACTACACTATAAGTTGCTTATCCATGCACCTTAAAGATTGTTTCACATCAACACAGTGCTATAATTTTTGTTCATAGCTATATAATTTCCCATGGTGTTGAGAAGGCCTAGCTTTTCTTACTAGCCCCATATACACATTCATGTAAGATTTTTGTTTTGGGCTAGAGAAAGG
>CABHPH010000433.1:19379-45343 GCA_902168325.1 Peromyscus nudipes | reverse complement strand
CCTTTCTCTAGCCCAAAACAAAAATCTTACATGAATGTGTATATGGGACTAGTAAGAAAAGCTAGGCCTTCTCAACACCATGGGAAATTGTATAGCTATGAACAAAAATTATAGCACTGTGTTGAATTTTAATACACTTAATTATTTTATTTTGAGAATAATCGATTTTATTAGTATCTGATAACAATTTGTATTATTGTTTACATTTTATAAATCTATAATTTACCTGATAGGCCTTTTATGTGAGATATATTAAATATGTTGCTTTTGTGATTTATATTTTAGTTTATAAGATCTAGAAATGTAATTCCATCACTAATTATTATATATTCATGTTATATGAAGAGACACTGAACATTTCACTGATCATTTAAAGGCATTAACATCACTATGTGTAGCGGTACACACCCGTGGTCCCAGAACACGGGAAGCTAAAGCTGGAAGATGGCAAGTTTGAGGCCGGCTGGGGCTCCATAGAAAGATATCATCTCAAAACAATCAAATAAACAAAATATTCTTATCCTCATGCATTGAGCACATGCTTCAGTATGGTCTGGAATGCTCAAAGCAAATCTGGGGAAATGGAGTCAGATTTAAAATGTGAAATCAAGAAATAGAAAAGGTATAAATCTGTAAGACTTTCCTGTCCAATCATGACTGAGTAACTGGTATCCGAATAGTGTTTTGGGTACAAATAAATATATAGAATTGAACAAAATATTCAGATGGATTGTTTCAGGTGATGGACTGACGCCTGCATGGTAGCACCAAGATCCTCAGAACAAGAACGGGTCTTCTAAGAATGGAACAAATAGATACAATTGGACTCAGGTGGGTGCTAACCACCCACAGGCCAGCCCGGGCCCTCAAGGCCGGAGCTGGTGGAAAGATATCCACGGGCACTGGGTAGGTGGGTCCCATTATGATGAGCAAGTATGAGGTGGAGAAACAGGACAGAAAGAAGCAGAGTGGTCCTTGTGCTGTGGAAAGAGGTGGAATGGAAGAAGTGAAGTGGGTGAGGAGCAGGCTGGTGTCATCCAGGCCAAGGCTGCAGCTGGGATCCATGTCTGGGTCCGTGGTCCTGCTACAACCAGGGTCTGTGTGGACATCCATGTCCCATGTTACCACCAAAGGCCACAGAAGCCCAGGGTTTAGGCAGCAACCTGTGGCCTTGTTGGTGTCCGAGGGCCACACTGCCACCAGGGCCATCCTGATCTGAGTGACCTGGGCTTCCACCTGGGGCCATGGTGTCATCCAGGCCCAAGCTGCTGCCGATGTCTGTGGCCCGTGTCACCTCAGGGGTCCAAAGGAATCATTGTTGGCATTCAGGCCCACCCCTTGGGGACCGGCCCAGCGTCCTGACATCATCTTATGTGAAGCCTCCTTTAATAAAAAAAACCCGCCGGGCGGTGGTGGCGCACACCTGTAATCCCAGCACTTGGGAGGCAGAGGCAGGTGGATCTCTGTGAGTTCAAGGCCAGCCTGGGCTACAGAGCTAGTCCAGGACAGGCTCCAAAGATACAGAGAAACCCTGTCTCGAAAAACCAAAAAAAAAGAAAAGAAAAAACCCTCCCCCTTTTTCCTTCCTCTCTCACTGGCCATGAGGTAGTGCACACCTCCTCTCTCCGATCTCTCTCTCTCTCTCTCTCTCCTCTCTCCTCTCTCTCTCTCTCTCTCTGTCCCCATCCCTCTATTTCCTCTCCCCTCCCCTTTTTTAATAATAAAACTTTCCATATGGATACATGTCTGCATGCCGTGAATAACTTTCCACTGTACCACTGCCCTCATGCGTGGGGTGCCTCTGTCTCCCTCACCCACTGTGCCCCTCGGCTCCACCTGCCAAGGCCTCTGAGTTTTACAAAAAGCATGCATGATGAAATCAAAGGGCCATGCAGGACCTGCCCCACCCTTCACTGGCCCTGCCCCTCACTGGACATTGGAGCAAGAGAGCTGGCCCCAGCCCTCATGGGAGAGCTGCCTGCTCCATCCTCCCTGCACTCGGGAGAGATGGGTCCACCCATCGCTCACCACAGGTGAGGGAGAACCAAGCCTGAGGGCATGAACGGGGAGGGGAGCTGACTCCACCCCTCACCTGAGGTGGGCTACCCCAATGGCCCAGACTGACCCGCTCAACTCCCACCCAGGCCCACAGCCCCGCCTGCGGTTGGCCCACCCTAACATCTACCCCATCTAGAACCAGCTAGAGCTCGTGAACGGACTGGTCCTGTGGAAGGATACCCACAGGATCTCCATGACGACTGGGGACAGCCGCAGAATATCCCAGAGGAGTTTCGGTGAGGGTCCAGTGATGATGGTGAACCAGAAACCAGAAGCCTTGAACCAGACCGATGACTCACCACAATGAACACTTGCTGGTAAAGCTGATTGGCCACACCGCACCAGGACAAATGAAGAGGTGTTAGAGAGGCAGGAAAGACGGATAACGAAGAGGGATTTTTGTTTGGTTGGTTTGGTTTGGTTGCTTGTTTTGGTTTGGTTTGGTCTTTTAAATTTCTTTTGTGAGGGCGCTGCAGGGATGAGGAGAGGCTATGGGGGACTGGGAGGTGAGTGGAATTATGGTGCACGATGTGAAACTCCCAAAGAATCAATAAAGAAATTATGTTAAATTAAAAAAAGAAAGAAAGAATGGAACAAACAAGGTGAAACCACCGCCATGCTGCCATCCAACTGGGAGGCGCACTCTGGGGTGAAGGCAGGAAGAAGCCAGAAACCCAGCAGTGTGGCCAAGTCCAGGAAGGGGATGCTCACGGTCAAAGCACCTGAGCTCCTGAAGTCAGGGTCAGGGTCTCTAAGTGTGGGGGGGGGGGGCGGCAAAACAGCTTGCCCACACAGATTCCATGACAGGCTTACGGGCCCAGACATAGCTTCCATGACAGGCTTACTGGCAGTTACCATCCAGTCCCCAGGAAAAGCCATAAACTGGCACTACCCAGGAACAGGCCAATCAGCAGTCCAGGGGAAAATACCTAACATTCCAACCATTATATCACCAGGTGCCCTTTAGCCCAGCTCACACCTATTTCCCTTTTACCAAGATACCCCTAGATAAATGTCAATCAGGGTCCTGAACCCTGGAAATCCCCTCACCCCCAACCTCTGCTAAGATAAAAACCCCACCCTGCCCGGGCTCGGGACTCTCCACCTGTACCCTGCACCACTGAGTTGGGCACACAGCTCAGCTTGCTTGAATAAAGGCTCTTTGCTTTTGGATACAGATTTGGACTCCTTGGTGGTCTTTGGGGGGGACCCCACGATCTGGGCATCACATAAGAAAGGAGCTGAGGGGCTGGAGAGATGGCCCAGTGGTTAAAAGCACTTGTTGCTCTTGCAGAGAGGACCTGGGTTCGGATCCCAGCACTCACATGGTGCCTCGCAAACACCAGTAACTTCAGCTTCAGGGGACCCGAGGTCCTCTTCTGGCCTCCATCAGCACCAGGCACACACGTGGTGGGCACATGCCAGCAAAACATCCACACCCGTAAAATAATAAAATAAAAATGTTAAAGGGTACACACTGCAAAACACAGTGTCCTCAGGGAGGCAAAAATGAAAGTATAATCAACAAACAAGAAAAGACAAAATGCAAATTTCAAACTACTCAATTTAAAAGAAAAGAAAAAACCAAATTAATAGATAGAATAAAAGGAAAACGAACAGCAAAATGACAGACTTAGTGCAAAGTAACCTGTAACTGTGCTGAGTGGACACAAACACTTGAGGTAAAAAGCAGACTTAATTAGATTGAGTTTTTTTAAAGCATAATCTAATTGCTTGCAATGGACAAAGGGGCAAACTGAAGACTACCTGGGCTGGCCAGGCAGTGGTGGCGCACGCCTTTAATCCCAGTGCTCATGGGAGGCAGAGGCAGGAGGATCTCTTTAAGTTCAAGGCCAGCCTGATCTACGGAGTGAGTTCCAGGACAGCCAGGGCTACACAAAGAAAAACAAACAAACAAACAAAGACTGCCTAGGCTGCTAGAGACAGACAGCATGGTTGTATCCCGGGAGACGCGTTTAGACTCTCCCCTCTCCCCACACTCCTCCTACCTTCCTCGGGTAACATTGCCTCAGTGTAGCAAAGAACGTGGAATTTCTAAACTTTCTGTTATTTTGAGACAGAGTCTCACTGTGTAACCCAGACTAGCTTCAAAAGTCCAATGCTCCTGCCTCACACTCCTGAGTGCTGGAGTCAGGTCAAAGGCGAGTATATGCCACCCTACTCCACTTGATCTTACTGATTCTAAAAACTAAATTACCTACATCTGTCTCCATCCATCCTTCTTACTAATTAAAAAGAAAAAGAAATACTTTATTAACTTACTAGTTAATTCTTTATTCATTTACTAATTAATTTACTCCATTAATTCTTACTAATTAAAATAAAGAAGCACACTTCTGAACAAACCGAGTCTCTCTCCCTGCGCTTTGATTCGTAGCCTTCATATGATCCTGCTACCAAGTCTCTCACTCCTGTTCTGGGGGTCTTGACAACTTCCTCTCTGCCTGTAGTCCGGCCTCCCCTCTCTCCTCACGGCCAGACCTCCTAACAGCCCTCACTGGAAGGTGATTCTGAGGGAGGTGACCCTGAGTGACTCAGCAAAAGCTTCCAGCTTGCCTAAGCACATGTTTTGAGCCGCCATATAAACAAGAAATAAAATTCTATTGTACTCAAGCCACAAACTCTTTGCGCTTATGTGATCCATGGCTGATGTGACCTAGCCACACCAAGGCAGGTGCCATTTTAACCTTCCATCTCGTGGTCAATATCCTTCTCTACTCGAAATGCTTGAAATACTTGAACTGCACCCCTGCCTTGCTCTTGCTTATTACCCTCACACTCTGAGACAGGGTGGAGGTTCATATCTCTCTCAAATGCCTATGCTGATCCCTGGCCCCGTGAGTGTGTTACATGCAGCCTTTGAGGAGTTATTAGGCTTAAATGAGGCAGCGAGAGTGGAGGTCCTTGACGAGCCCCACGCCCTTAGAGAAAGAGGGCGAAGTTCCAGCTCCTGCCCTCACAGAGGACATGTTGGAAAACTGTCCAAGGCCACGGTATGGCTCCTTCTAGGGACCTTGTTCCCAGCCTCCAGAATGGGATTACTTAAGTCACTAGTTCTGTTATTAGTGGCCTGAGTAGACTGGAACACCTCTGGCACTTCTGTTACCTCCACAGCCCTTGACTCCTTGGCTTTTTTAGTTTTGACTTTTAGAAATAGAAACAGTTGTTGTTTTTGTTTTTTAAATCGCAATTGTGTGTATCTGTGTGATGATCAAGTCAGGCTAATTTTCATATATCTGTCACTTCAAGTCTTTATCAATTCTTTGTGTCGAGAATTAAATCTCCCATCAGCCTCTCTGACTTTGAATTTAAATGGAGAGAGCCTAAATCCTTGCAACATCTCACCCTCTCAGCCCCATTCAACGGCCCCCTTCCTGCCGTGCACTCACCGTGACCCAGCACCTAACGCAGGACATTCATGCAAGGAAAGTTTCCATCCAGCCTAAACACGCAGATTTCTGTCAGTCTTGGTGGCCATCCTTCACCTACTTACCTGACTATTATGTGCTTACCACAGTTATTCAACAAGTGGTAAATACTGTAGCAATTTCACCTTAACAATTTAGTTATCTCTTTCTCTTTCTAGATTGAGATCTTGGAGTCCACATACTAACCTGAGGGAATACTCATTGCATGCATGAATGAATACTCCCTCCAAATAATGATTTCATAAACTGTTTTCAACAAATTTTCCAAGTCAGTATTTATAGGTAAGATTAATGAATGTCTTTATGCCTATATCAACAAAAGAGCTGTTCTGTTACCACACTGGGTATTTAAGCTTATAAGAATAATTGGTGTTTGAGATTAAAACTGGAGTTGGATTTTACTATTTGGGTAAGTTGATGAACTATGAAATCAAATAAACAACGCATGTTTTGTGGCTTGAACACAGCAGTTCACGTCTTGTGTACATAATAGTTCACAACAGGTGTTCAGGGCAGCTGGGCCTCCAGGACTCCAGGCTGCTTCCAATGCCTCACCTGCATCTTGCAGGACAGGGCGGGAGAGGAAGAGCATGTGTTTACTAAAATGCCTTGGATCAGAAGTGCTATCGAAGGCTCCTGCTAATCTGGTGGCTATGTAATCCCGATGCTGTGAAGAAGGAAAGAAGGACTCTGCAGATGGTGTCCACTGCACCCGTCACCCACTTACCCTCCCTCCCACTCTGTCTTCCTCACTGTGTTTTGAAACACGTGATAATGGCATTCTAGTGTAAAATTAGATCATATTGGATGGTGCTTTTAAATTTCTTTTTTTTATATTGATAGAGGCTTTTAAACTTCTTCTTTTTATATTGATAGAGGTGATGGGACCCCAATTTTCTCCCAGGAACTTTGTTGAGAGGTAAAGGCCCTGGGAAAAGGTGAGTGAAAGGATACAAAGTTTCAGTTACATGGGAGGAATACGGTCAAGAAACTTGTTGTAGATATTTGTAACTATCATTAATAATAATAGGTGGCATAATTTTAAATTGCTTAATAGATTTTCAGTGTCCTCACAAGAAAAGTACATATGGGGCCAGGCCTGATTCAGACATTCTGCAATGTGTATGTATGTCAAAACGCCATGTTTTACATCATAAATAAATATAATTTAACTCAATTAAAAAGTGTTCTGAAAAAAGCCCATTTACTTGTTTCTGCCATGTGATTGGACAGAAAGATGTCTCCCATGATCTAGGAAAGAGGCCCTTGGCAGACAGACACAGTATTGAGAAGACTGAGCAGACGCCATAACAAGCTGCTCAGTCTTCTCTCAGAGATCAGGCCTCAATTTCAGTTTCCTGAGACTAAGCAAGCAGTTTCTGAGGAGGCCACAAACAAAGGACAATCAATGTCCAACAGCCCCGACAGCAAGGATGAGGAGGCCTGGTACCTGCAACACCAGGCCAGGCCTGAGCCACAGTCAGCAGCTCAAGGTGATAACCAAATAAGGACAAAGCCTGGGACTTGTCCAGGCCTGCCCAAAAATGGAAAAGCTATAGCCTTAACCAGCCTCTGACTAGCCCTAGCCAATTCAAACGCACTAATATGATTGCCATTTGCTTAAACCAACCATATTTAAGATGACTTAACTACTCTAGAACCTCCCCTTGGCTGTGCTTAAAAAGGAGCCCATGAGCTCCTCTCAGGGTCATCGCCATTTTGCCTTTGTGTAGGATGGTCAGCCCCAGTATGCTGGAATCTTTCTTGAGATAACAAACGCTCTTGTTGGTTGCATATGTAGATGGTGGTCTTTTGTGGGACTTCTGCAGGACCCGAACAGTGTCTGCTAAAGTTTTGTATCAGCTACTTTTCTCATTGCTGATGTAAAAGAGCTGACAGGAGCAGCTCCAGGAGGGGAGGCGTGCCTTTGGCTCACAGTTTCAGAGGACTCAGTCCATCATGGCAAGAAAGGTGTAGCATAGCAGTGAGGCCCTGGGTTCAAGGTATCAAAGCTGCCCCTTCTCACATTTGACAGACCAGGAAGCAAAGAATGGGACTGGAAGTCTAAGTGAGTAACCCTTAAAGGCCACCTTCAGAGAAGAGGCCGTGACCGGGCAGAAGATGCCAGAGTCGCCGCTGCCACCAGTGAGGCCCACTCACCCGTTCGCCTGGCCCCCTGCCCCGTTCACCGTGCAGCCTGCTTCTGCAAAGTGGTACGATCAAAGGGACTATGTATTCATTGAATTTTGTGTTGAAGACAGTAAAGATGTTAATGTAAATTTTGAAAAATCCAAACTTACTTTCAGTTGTCTTGGAGGAAGTGATCATTTTAAGCATTTAAATGAAATTGATCTTTTTCACTGTATTGATCCAAATGATTCCAAGCACAAAAGAATGGACAGATCAATTTTATGCTGTTTGTGGAAAGGAGAATCTGGCCAGTCGTGGCCTAGGTTAACAAAGGAGAAGGCAAAGCTTAATTGGCTTAGTGTGGACTTCAACAATTGGAAAGACTGGGAGGATGATTCAGATGAAGACATGTCCAATTTTGACCATTTCTCTGAGATGACGGACCACATGGGTGGTGATGAGGATGTAGATTTACCAGAAGTAGATGGAGCAGATGATGATTCACAGTGTTGATGAAAAAATGCCAGATCTGGAGTAAGGAATGTTGCCATCGCCTGGATTTTAAGAAAGAAAAATAACTTCTGCAAGATTTCGTTATTGAGAAAATTCCTGAGTTGATAGCTCTAAAGGCAGATGCTGTATTTGCCTCCTTTAACCCATTTTTCAACCTTTTTTTTTTTTAAAGACTTTACTAAGGGTTGATAATGTACCATTGTATGGGGCAATTTAAGTCAGCTAAGGCAATATCCTTATGCATGAACATTTCCCAGGATTCCATGAAGCAGTTGAGATCCTAGGCAACTGACACAGCAGCTCTGATGAACAAACACATTTTACCTAAGTCTTCTTTCTGTAACAGTTACTTACATGTTAGGAAGCTCTCAGCTTAGGGAAGAGAACTAGTTTTAGATCCTAGACCATGGACTTGAAGGGGCTGAGACAAATTGGCTGATATCTTAACCTGATACCCTGCCATTCTTCCAGTGTACCTTTCAGAATTATTCCACTAAAGTCTATTTTTCAAAAAATGTACTTTACATTATTGTATGGGATCACTTGTCAGTGGTGAGGTGTATTTTAGCTAAAACTAGTGAATGCCCTAACTTAGATGGTTCTTGAAGCCTATGCATTTGGTATTGTTTGGCCCTTGAGCTCTTACATCTCTTCCCATGGAGGACGAAGAAAGCTGTACATTATTGCTTGAGAGTCTGTACATTTTAGACCAGATTTATCTTTGCGCTGTCAGTATGCAAATGAGTGGAAAATGTTAATCCACTATTGGATTTTTTTATTTCCTGTTTTGATTTCAGCTTATGCCCTGGCTGGAAAACCTCAATTTATGGTCATGACAGTGGGGATTTTTTTTTAAATGTCTACATTCTTTCTAATAAACTGTTGGAAGATTTAAAAAAAAAAAAAGCCACCTTCAGTGACCCACACCACCAGGCGAGCACCACACCCTCAAAACAGCACCACCATCTGTAACAGCCGTTCAAAGACATGGTGGGGGCATTGCAGATTTAAACCATAGCAACCTTTCATCTTGGATTTACAAGATTTACAATTTATACACATACATTTCTGTCATTTAAGAATTTTTCATGGAAGTCTTTTCTTGTTCTATTTTCCAAAATATAAAAAAAAGGAAGCATATTTGGGAGACTCATTTGCAAGTCACATAATCTCTTCTAATGACAGTTTCTAAGAACTAAAGGCTGATGTACTCTGCAACAAATTCATTTCTAATTATTTATGTGCTGGCTTCCTTTCCTGCCTGCTCCTTAGAATAGTAGCCTTGTACTGGATGGAAGTCACCGCTTCCTTTCCTGGAACCAGCAGGGGATCAATTGCCATCACAGGCTGCGTGACTGGCTTTGGTCACTCCTACCAGAGGAGCCTCCCCTTGAAGCTCTACACAAGTGAGAGAATTGCGTCTCTGGCCCCTTCAGGACTCAGTGGTGATGCTGCCCCCTCACCCAGCTCCAGAGCACTGCAGTTTCCCTGTGATTTCACTAAATCCTATCCACAACCTTGTAAATTATTTCATTACACTTTCCACAATTCATACAATCTTATTTCTCTCCAGGACCCTGATTTCTCAAAGTGATGCCACAGAGTTCTAACACTCAAATAGAAACTAGAGATCTCCTGGAAAAAAAAATTCATTTATCAAAATGTTATGTAAAGAGTGATTAAGCACCACTGCCTCAGGCTATGCATTTAAGCTGCATTTTGCCATCTACTCCAACCACAGAATACCTCCCAGTGTTTTCCTGGCATCTGAGAACCAGCATTTGTTGTGATACAGCTCGAGAGAGGCCTTGGCGAGTTTGAGCCAAGGAGACACGCCATGAGGGTGGTGGTCAAGGGAGGCATGGACCTCACACCATGCAGACACGGCATCCATATGGAAAGTTTTATTAGGGGGAAGAGGGAAGGGAGAGAAGAAGAAAGGGAGGAGGAGGGGAGAGAAGGGAGGGGGAGGTGCATGCTACCTCACGGTGAGAGGGGAGAGATGGAGGGGGAGAGGGAGAGAGAGAGAGAGAGAGAGAGAGAGAGAGAGAGAGAGAGAGAGAAAGAGAGAGAGAGAAGGGGGAGGAGTCCTCTCTTAAAGGGAACTTAGGATGGCATCAGGACACTGGGCAGGCCAGGGTATTATCTGCTTATTGGCCAGGATTCTAAGAAGTGGATCTGAATGCTAACAGTGTTCTCCATACACAGGAGGAAAATTCAGATAATAATAGAAAGACACAGGTGGCACTGTAAAACCTCTTAGAATGTGTCAGTGACTTTTCTATTGGCTATGCTAATATACCATGACCAAGGAAACTTACAGAAGAAAGGGTTTATTTGGGACTTATGATTTCAGAGGGTGAATCCATGATTGTCATAATGAGAAGCATGGCAGCATGCAGGCAAGCTTGGCACTGGAACAGTAACTGAGATCTTACATCTAATCCACAAGCAAGAAGCAGAGACAGAGGCTAGGGCTGGCATGGGCTTTTGAAACCTCATATCCCTTCCTCCTCCAACAAGGCCACACCCCCAATCCTTCCCAAACAGTTCCACCAACTGGGGACCAAGCATTCAAATATATGAGCCTATAGGGACTATTCTCACTCAAACCACCACATTCCACTCCCTGGCTCCCATGGGCTTGCAGCCATATCATAATACAAAATGCATATCATAATACGAAAGGCAAATTCAAAAGTTGTGTCGAGCCACAAGGAAATGATATAGGGAGTCCAGCTGTATATAATAAGCTATACTTTGACTGATCAAGGGTCCGTCCTTTGGGAAGCCACTTATCACTGAATATTTGGTGTTATACAGTTTTAATATTCAGCTGTGCCTTACTATGAATTTCTTGTGGGCCTGTATACTACTAGATCATTTGGCAAACAGTTTAGCTTCTCAGACCTGCTGAACCTCTAGGTAACTAACTCCCCAGCTGTAGATGCATAGTTTTGCTTCTTGTGCAAATGAAGCTCAGACCATCTCCTTCCTTCAGGCCTAGGGGCACAGCAGAGAGATTGACTGAGAACAATAGGGCTTTTTGCATAACTAGGTGCCGTAAGGACTGGAGTGGAATTCCACAGGCAGACACAACCTTGTGGCCAGAGAAAGGAGAGGACGACACAGATTCTGTAGAGGGTAGAGCAGATCTCTTGTAGAGTTGATCAGGGCCAGGGGTAAGGAGCCAGGAAGGATAGATGGAGGACGAAGGAACAGAGAACAAAGATGAGACCAAAAGCATAAGGGCTTAGTTATTACAAGGACTATGAGAGAACAGAAAAAGTAGGTAGAAAGAGGAACTGAGACTCAGGACAGAACTGAAGCTGTATAGATAGAGTTTTGCCATAAAGGAATAAAGTAAATGGACAAAAGAGCATAGTGTACATAGATTCCTTTCCCTCAGATACCCCACGCCGGATGCAGCATCTTCCCCAGGACTCTGGGAGGAATTTTCTCAGGGTTGGAACTTGGGAAAATTCCATTAAAAAGCTCCATAGTCTTTCACAGTCTCAATATAGTTTCAAAGTCCAAAGTTTCTTCTGAGTCTTAAGGCAATCTCTTAATTGTAAACCCCTGTAAACACAAAAAGCAAACTACAGCCAGGCATGGTGGCACATACCTTTAATCCCAGCACTTGGGAGGCAGAGGCAGGCAGATCTCTGTGAGTTCGAGGCCAGCCTGGGCTACATTGTGAGTTCTACAATAGCCGGGGCTGTGAAGGGAGATTTTTGTCTCAAAAAAATAAAAGAAAAATAATTAATTTTTAAAGCAAATTACCTATTTCCAACATACAATGGCATAGTATATGCATCACCATTCAAAAGGGGAAGAAAGGAAACATAAGGAAACACTGAACCACAGCAAGATTGAACCCCAGCATGACAAACTCCAAACCCTATAGCTCCATGTCTGATGTCAAAGGACTTAGATGGCTCCAGCCTTACGGCTTTGATGACACACCACACGTTCCTCTCCTAGGGCTGGTTCCACTCCCTGTCTGCAGTTCTTCTCTACAGATATCCCACTGCTCTGGCATCTTCAAAATCTTGGGGTCTCCAGCACAATTCAGGCTTCACTTTCATAGCTTCATGCAATGGCCTCTCCAGACCTCCATGCAGGGGCATCCCTCACAGCTGTCCACAGTGGCTTTCCTTAACCATGGAGGAAGATTTCACACCCCCTTTACTCCTTCATGGTACTAAAGCCAGCACCGTGTGGCCAATGTTGCCAAGTTCTGATGCCTGCTAGGGATGAAACTTGGCCCTCTCCTTGAATTGCGTTTGCATAAGCCTTGCTTCATTGTTTCCCTCTGCTGCATATGCTTTCCTTACTACAAGTTGTAAGCTTATCTGGGCAGAGTCTTGCCCTGAGGTCACACACACACACACACACACACACACACACACACACACACACACGTGCTTTATTCCATTTGTGCCAGGTCTCTCCTTATCTCTTTCAACACAAGCCTTGGCTCCAACATTAAATTTCCTGGTGCTCTTTTTCTCTTCAAATTGTACATTTTGTATTTCTCTTTGCCCCATTTGCTTTTCTTGCATAAGAGTGGTCATAATAGAGCTGGGCGGTGGTGGCTCACGCCTTTAATGCCAGCATTTGGGAGGCAGACCCAGGTGGATCTTTGTGAGTTCAAGGCCATCCTGGGCTATAGAGTGAGTTCCAGGGAAGGTGCCAAAGCTACACAGAGAAACCTTGTCTCGAAAAAACAAAAACAAAACAAAACAAAAAAGAGTGGTCATAATAACCACAGGACAGAGTCAACATTAAGCTGTCTTGAAATCTCTGCCAATAAGATTAGTCCAACTTTTCACTTTAGCCTGAGGTAGATTCTTAGTACAAGGGCAAAAAGTAGCCACGTTCTTTGCCAAAGTATCACAAGAATGATCTTTAGGTGCTAATATTGTTCCCCTTTGAAACCTCTTGAGCTGGGCCTCCATAGTCCACATTGTTCTCAGCAACAATGTCTTCCAAACTCCTATTAGGATGCCCTTTAAGCCCTGCTTAGAACCTTCAACTCTTTTTCTAGTCCAAAGTCTTCCATATTTCTCCAAAAGAACAGCATGGTCAGGCCTGTCACAGCAAAAGCCCACTCCCTGGTACCAATTCAGCCTTAGCTACTTTTCTATTGCTGTGAAGGGATACCATAACTGAGGCAACTTACAGAAGAAAGAATTTATTTCAAGCTTACAGGTTCAGAGGGTGAGTCCATGACCATTCAACTCTATGAGCCAATGAGGCCATTCTCATTCCAACCACCAGAGTGCTCAAGTTGTTTCTATTTTGCTTCAAAATGTAGCCAATCCCTCACCCTGATGGCAGGGGACACACAGTCCACCCCCTGTACACCTGACCTTAATCCACTGCTCAGACCTAGGACATGACTCTCTGGCTCCCAAGTCATCATCCAGGTAGGTCTCTAGAGAGAGTCCACCAAGGAAATGTGTCATCACAGACATGAAGATTTGAACCCACGACTAATAAGAACCTCATCAGACAAAGAAACACAAACTGTGGACAAATGATCAGAGAGAAAGCAGAGATGCTATGGAAGTGCTAGGATCCGTTCATTTCACATGGAATCTTTATATGGAAAGCACAAATCTTCAAACTGCAGATTTCAGAAACACTGATGTGGGATGACCCTGCTGTTAGTATTCTGACCCACCCCTTGAAGACCCGCCCAGCATCCTGATGTCATCTTATGTAAAGTCGCCTTTAAGAAAAAACTCCTCCCCCTTCAATCTTCCACCTCTCACCAGAGGTAGTACCTTTCTCTCTCTCTCTCTCTCTCTCTGTCTCTGTCTCTCTCTCCTTCCCTTTAATAATGAAAACTTTCCACGTGGATGTCGCATCTGCCATGTGAGTAACTTTCCACCATGCCACTCTCTCCCGCCATTTCACAACATTAACACCTGAGATGCCATCAACCACTTCACAGAACACAAGTTATCCCAGATACTCAGTAATCTATTTTGAGAAAACGTTAAGACTCCAGACACACAAAGTCTCTCTTCTCTCTATGCACTCCCCATTTCTATCCTGACCAGCACTTCCCACTTGAGGAGAAATTGTTAGCTTCTCTTCCAGCACAATGCAAGCCCTTTGAGTGAGGAGAATGAGCCTTGTTTTTTAACTTTTGCTGCAGTGTGCGCTGCTAAACACTGTGAGGAAATGGAAAAACACTCGATAAATGAGGAGATTCTCCTCCAGATCTTACTTCACTATCAGTCCTGAGGTAGAGTTTTTCTTTCACCTACTTGAATGCCATTTTGTGCAGAGAAATATCTAGAGGCTACACGCTGGGAAGAAATTCATTAAGTCATTAGTAACGTAATCTCTCCATTCTAACTCTTCCCAGGTCCCCCTCACTCCCTCTCAACTTCATGACCTCTTGTTCTTTGTTATTTTTGTAAATATGGTACTCGTATATGAAATCTTCAAAAAAAAAAAGTAATATTTGAAAAGTTTTGCAGCTGTTACATTCTTTACATTTCCTGAGCCTCACGTGGATCTGGGAGATGCTCACAGGGCCCTACCTACCCCTGCTAAACTATTGGCTACTGATGGATTCTGGGGGAGGAACAATCATTGTCTTCATTTGTGCACTCAAGGACAAGGAGTCCACCACGCTCCAATGTGTTGAAGCACAAAGGTCCTTGAGCCCGCAGATCACCAGGGAAACCTGGAATGTGGAGCGCACAGAGTTGTCTTTCCAAAGGAAAAGATGTAATAGCTGTTTTCCACCCAGAAGGCTGGGAATGGATGCTGTTAATGACCTGGTGACCTTTGCTATCTGCAGAACCAGACCTCACCCAGATCGCCCAGACTATTTATCCCAGACTCTCCCTCCCTAGACCTTTATCATTAGCTTTGTTTCTCAGTCAACAGAACCCTTCCTTAGGGGAGGTGTCATATGTAATCTACAGTCTGACGACCTCCATGCTATCTCAGTCAGAGACTGCATCAGATCCTAGGCTTTAAGCCAATACATGTAGCCTGTCTCTAGACCCCATGTTCTTGGAAGAAATGGCATGGACTTTGAGTTGAGTTTTGATGTAATCATGCCTCCTTGTGCACCTGGGGTTGTATTACACCAGGAAACTTTTTTTCCAAATTGTACAGTGTTTAAATATGCTTACAATAAACTGCCTGGTGTCAGACTCCAGAAGTTTGGAACAGCACTGACTACATCAGGCTGAACTCAGTTTTCCTTTCTTGCCTCTCGTGGTTCATTTCCCTGCTGGCTGTAGCATTTGCAAGGACCACCACACCAGTGAATGACTCCAAGCACACGCTCACACAGACAATCCTGGTTAAACTCAGTGGGAAGTGTGGGAGAAAGACTTCCATGTGGGGAAAGGGATTCAGGGGTTGAGGATGGGAATAATAAAGGTGGAGGTGGGCACTGGGAAAGGGATGAGCAGAAAGGACAGGGTGTGTAGTGTTCAGAATAAACAGAATGCAGTTTGTACATGTGTGAAAATTGTCAAAGAACAAATTTGATGAAAGGTATTAATAAAATAGCGTTTTCTTGCTTGTCACCTAGCCTGGTCCTGAATTCACCATCATCCCACCTAGCCTCCAGGTAGCTGGGATTATAGTCACACACCACCAGGCCCAGCCTGAAACTCCCACTCTGGGGAAGTTGGAAAGTAGCTTCTAGTTCATTTCCCTTCCTTCCCCATCCCCCTTCCCCTCACCCTCTTTCTCCTTCCTTTCCAGCTCCCTCTTTTTCTCTCTCTTCTCTCTCTCCCCCTCCCTTCCCTCCTCTTCTTCAAAGAAAATCATACAGAGGAGGCTCTGTGAGGTGCCAATTTGTAACCCCCATGCACTACTCTGATCGCGATGCTAACACACATTCTGACATTGAATCCTTTAATATCATACACTTTCCTCCTGAACACATCCTACTAATGTTGCTGACTTATTTTAAGTTTCCTACTCCCTTAAGTTGGCTCCTCTGTCTCCGAGCTAGCCATTTTCACCTGGACATCCCAGTTATATATTAGGGTAGTCTTTTGTTTTCCCCCCTCCTGGTAACAATGAACTGCACCGCATTTTATTCTGATCTCATCCCACACTCTGCCAATCACCAAGTCCTCACTGAGTTCTAATGATACCTTTCCAGGTTCCTCCCACCCATCCTCAGCTTGTACTGTGCCTTCCATTATACTGTTTTAAGCACCAAGCCAAACACTAAGGATCACAGCTCACAGGTCAGCCCTTCAAAGCGCTGCTGCTCTGCTCCTCCCAGACTGATAGGTCACACATAACCACTTCCTTAATTACTTCTAGGGAATGTTACAGCATATTTGTTTCCACGGGCTCACCTTTTAAAGAACGGTAAATGCTGTTTTCAGAAATAGTTACAAGAATTTCTATGGGGAAAACACCAGTACTCTTCTACCGTGACAAAACATTTCATGCTGATAGCATGAAATTTCTAGATCAAAGCATGGGTAAGAATTTTAAGCTGTTAAATATACTTCCAGAAAAGAAAAGACAGCACCAATTTACCTTCCTCCACAACTACGAGCATCCAATATTATTTCTTAAAAATTCTAATTTAAGGCTGGCAAAATGGCTTGGCAGGCAAAGGCACTTGGGGCCAAGCCTGGTGTCCTGAAGGCAAGCCCTGAGATCCATGTAGAGAAAGAAGAAAACCAACTCCCGCAAGTGTTCCTCTGGCCTCCACACATGGCCTGGGGCACAGACACACACACACACACACACACACACACACACACACACACACACACACACACACAAAATAAGGAGATGTATTCAAAACTGCTTCAATACAGTTGTAAGTATTCAGCCAAGAGTAACGCGCTGTGGCATGCATTTGTTTCATGTGGCCTCCTGCATCTGCGCTACAGAGTATGAAAAAGTTCTAAACTCCCTCAGTATCTAGCACAGAGAATGCTTCTGGAGAAACTCAGCAGCTAGGCTCGGGCTAGAGTGACTACTGGATAGACCAAGATGCAATGTCATCTTCTACGAGCAAACGCATCCCAGCAGGTGTGTGTCCACACTGAGGAAAAGGCAAAAGCGGGGAGAACGAGGAAATATGGGTAGTACTCAAAAATGTGCAACCCACAGCTAGCAGAAGCTTCATGTAGACTTTCTAACAGAGCTTTGGAGGAGACCCCTCCTTCTAAGGAGTCAGTTGCTCCCATGTGCCTTCGTTATGGATCTTCTGGCATGGGAATAGCTCCCACTGACATAAAGGACCCCAAGAGTGCATTAATAGGCAAATTAAAAATATTTAATTTCTAGGGATTAAAGCGTATACTTTCTTCTGGTGAGTTCCATAGTATTAATAATTCAATAATATTATAATTTTAAGAACCCCAAGTTCAGAACTCTGAAGTCAGAGTTCAGAGAAGATGATAAAACCACTTAATGTAAAGGGTAAAATTGGAACCTTAGTACTCTGGATGTGATTATTCTGTGTGTTGGTTTGAAATAGAATGGCCCCCATAAGCACATAGGGAGTGTCACTATTAGGAGGTGTGGCTTTGTTGGAGTAGGTGTGGCCTTGTTGGAGGAAGTGTGTCACTGTGGGGGTGGGCTTTGAGGTCTCCTTTGCTCGAGCCACTCCCAGTGACACAGTTCACTTCCTGTTGCCTGCAGATCAAGATGTAGAACTCTCAGCTCCTCCTCCAGCACCATGCCTGCCTGCACACTGCCATGCTTCTCGCCATGACGACAATGGACTGAACCTCTGAACTGTAAGCCAGCCCCAGTTAAATGGTTTCCTTTGTAAGAGTTGCTGTGGTCACGGTGTCTCTTCACAGCAACAGAAACCCTAAGACACCCTGCAACCTGACATACAGCATTGTCTTCTTCTGGTGCCTTTCACTGTTCCTTCTGTTTTCTATTTTGTCAGTTTTTATCTGTTTGTCTGTCTGTTTGGTTGTTTGTTTGGTTGTTTGTTTGTCTGTTTGGTTGTTTGGTTGGTTGGTTGGTTGGTTGTTTGTTTGTTTGTTTGGTTGGTTGGTTGGTTGTTTGTTTGGTTGGTTGTTTGGTTGGTTGGTTGGTTGTTTGTTTGTTTGTTTGGTTGGTTGTTTGTTTGTTTGTTTGGTTGGTTGGTTGGTTGGTTGGTTGGTTGTTTGTTTGGTTGGTTGGTTGGTTGGTTGTTTGTTTGTTTGTTTGGTTGTTTGGTTGGCTGGTTGGTTGGTTGGTTGTTTGGTTGGTTGGTTGGTTGGTAAGCTTTTTCTGTGTTTTTGTTTAGTTTTGTTTTTATAAAAAAAAATTATAGTGGACATTTGAACTCAAAATGCTGTTTCCTGTTGTTCTTAGAAAATCTTGAGGGGGCACTCACCAACCTAAGACAGAGCACCTGTGTGGCCTGAGCAGGTGTCTCCATGACGGGTAAGGTGACCTGCTGACATCCCACGCAACCCAAGTCAGAAGCTCATTTATTAATAAAAGGGGGACCTGTAGGGCCCTGGCCCCCGTTTTGGGTAACTGTTGCCTTGCTTGCTGACCTTGACCTTGAGAACCTCCCTATGCCAACTCCCTGCCAAGTTCCACCCTCCTGAATGCTTAAGAGAAGTTCCTTGTCTGTGTATCTTGAATAATGGGCGTTAACAGATTAGAAGCAAGATTGTAAAACATCAGTAGCGAACTTCTGCCCTCCGGGGTCCTCCCATTGTGCTGTAAGCCTGTATTTAAGACCTCCTCCCCCCTTAAATAAATGGCATTCGGCATTTAAAATTAAAATATATATATATATAAAAAATTGAATGAATACTGCGAATGTAATCTATGAATACCACAAATGTGATTAATATCATGAGTGTAATTAATGAATATCATGAGTGTAATTTAAAAAATAAATTAATTAATTAAAAAAAATAAACAAGAAACAAACAATGGAAAAAAAAAAGAAAATCTTGAAAAGGAAAGCCGCAGTTACATGGGTACACACTGTGGACACTTAGCGAGATACAAAAGAAAACTTTTGCTAAAGGGACCATCAAAGAAGCAAGTTCAACCAGCTGTCACAAAGACACAGCTGAGGTCTTCACCTGAGCCACCAAACCATGCCCTGGGTCCTGAGTCTCAAACTGGGAATTCAAGGATCAGTGACCCAAACTACTTGCTTTTCTAGTGGTCCCAGGGTGCCAGCTCCATTCCACAGTGTGTACATCTGGACAAGTGTCTACCACAGATGCTAACAGCTACTAAATGTTTAAACCACAGACCCAGAAATAAATGCTTCCTTCCTATACCTATATGAATAATTTCACACAAGCATGTCATGAAAAAGGGTTTGTTCTGACTGTTATGAATTATGAACTACAATTTTACTCATTTATAGTTCACTGTGGTCTGTAAGAGCTTTACATCTCTCCTACTCTATACACAAAAAATTCTCCTCCATAAAAATCAATGCTCCTATTTAACACTCAGGGAAGTAATACTGAGAGAAAATGTGCTTGCTCAGTAGTGGCCTAGATGTCTTGCCTGTCACTCTAGGCCCCAAGAAGGGGCATTATGCTTTCAAGTGTCTGTGTTAGGAAACCAGAATAGGCATGGTGTGGCACATGCCTTCAATTTTAGCACTCAACAGACCCAGACAGTTCTCTGTGAATTAGAGGCCGATCTAGTATATACAAAGTTTCCGGCCAGCAGAAGTACATGGGAGTTCCTGACTGGGGAAAAAAAGTAGAGCTGGGCTGGACAGATGTCTCAGTGGTTAAGAGTGTGTCCTGCCTAGCTTCCAAAGGACCCAAGATAAGTTCCCAATACCTCCATCAGGCAGCTCACAACTGCCTGTTAACTCTTGTTCCAAGGAATCCAATCCACTTCATTCACAGGCACAAACCCACACATAATTAAAAAAAAAAATAGAACACTTAAGAGAGAAAGTGAAAAGAAACTGGAAGAAGTCAAGACTACCCTTCTCATCAACTGGAAGGTTCAATACCCAGGAAATGGCTCTTGCCAAAGTCTTCTGTACCTTCAACACAATCTCCACCAAAATCCAATGCCAAATTCACAAAAACATAAGAAACCTAAAGTTCATATAAAAGCACAAAATCCCTCAGTAGACAAAGCAATCCTGAAAAGAAGGATGAGGCTGGGAGGGTCACCATATCTGGTTTCAAATTATACTACAGAGCCACCGTAACAAAAACTGCAGGGAAATGGCACAAAAAAGAACAGACACGTGTACCCGTGGAATAGAATAGAAGATCTGGATATAAATCCACACACATACGACATCTAATGTTGTACCAAGATGCCAAGAGCACTTGTTGGCAAAAAGCCAGCTTCTAACATGGTGCTGGGTAAACCGCACATCCAAACGTAGAGGAGTAGACGACCCCATGCATAAAAATGAACCCCAACCAGATCAAAGGCTTTAACATAAGACCCGAGACTCTGAAACTGCTGAAGGAAAAAGGAAGGAAATTCCACAGGATGAAGGCATTGGGCAAGCACTTTCTGAACTGAACTCCAGTTGCTCAGGAAATAAGCCCACCAACTGGCAAGTGGGACCTCATTTATAAGCCTCTGTACTGGGAAGGAAACAGTTAAATGAAGCGCAGCCTAAAAAACTGAAGAAAATCTCCATGTGCTATAAACCGGGCAGAAGACTAACACAACACTTTCAAAAGCTGCCAGCAAAATGGCTGAGTGAGTAAAAGCACTTGTCTGCCCAGGGTGATGACCCGAGGTTGATCCTCGAGAGCCATATGGTGGGAAGAACTGACTTTCGTCCTCTGGTCTCAAAATGCACTGTGGCACAGGCACTTTCTCAAATAAGTAAATGTAATTTTTTTTGTCAACTTGACAAAAACTAAAGCTATCTGGGGAGAGGGAATTTCAACTGAGAAAAGGCCCCCATTAGACGGTGGAGCATTTTCTTGGTAAATGATTGATGTCAGAGGACTTAGCCCACAGTGAGCAGCACCACCCACCCGTGTGCAGGTGGCCCTGGGTTATATAAAAGCAGACTGAGCAAGCACTGGCAGAGAGCCTGTAAGCAGCACCCCTCCGTGGTTCTGCTTCAGTTCCTGCCTCCAGGTCCTGCCTGAAGTTTCTGATTTGGCTTCCTGTATGATGAACTGTAACCTCTAAAATGGAATCAGTCCTTCCCGCCCAAAGCTGCTTTTGGTGGTGGTACCCATCACAGCAACAGAAAGCAGACCATTAGCTGTCAGAGGGATGCCAATATAAACCCCTTCAAGATGCCATCGCCCCTCAGTAAGAAGGGCTGTCATCACAATACCCACAGATGAATGGAGCTCTCAACCCTCGTCAAAGAAGCTCCTTGATGCAGCAGACAGAGACCATTACAGAAGGTCATGACTGGTCAAAATGCAGAGGACTACTGACCATGGGGTGCCCAGCCCCAATTGACACATCTACAACACAAAGGCTATCCCTAAGGCTCAGACGGCATCTGGTATAACATCAGTTCTATGACTGTGAGTTTATTCTGCATCAGCAAGTCCTGGTGGGGAACCTACCACTGTTGTTTTGCTAAGTGAACAAGTCGTCAAATTGTTTCCTGAACATTTACACTCATGGATTAGCTTTCTGCTTTGACCTGAGAAACTCCTGTTTGCCGTTACTCCAGAGACTCATTACTGGTCCAAGTGTTGCAAATAAGTGACTGTGGAATGCTTGGTCACAAATCAGACCTTCTCCAAAGCTCAAAGAACACTGCAGAAGGAGGGGTGATAAGAAGATAAGAGACAGAGGCGGTGGGGCAGATCGTTGTGCAAAGCTATCTTCTGGGCATGGATAGCCATTGCACTAATGAACCCACACAGCTACAAGTTCCTGAACAAGAACACACAAGATGGACCATCAGCAGTCCATCATGGAGCAGAGGTCCCAAGGTCCTATCTGTTCATACGTTGTTAATAACTGGTGGAGACAGAGACATTTTTCTTCAGTGGTGTAGCCCCTGGGATGTTGCCTACAGATAACCTCTGACCCATGCCATTTAAGCATCCCAATTCAAACTTGTCAGATCAACAAAAACAAAAACAAGATATGAAAACAGAAGGAGGTCTAGTAAGGAAGAGGAAGGGGATCAGCAGAAGTGAATAATGATGACTGAATATCGTCAAAATACACCACATATGCATGAAAATGTCAAAATGAAACCCATTAATATGTATAATTAGTGTGTGCTAGTTAAAAATGTTATTAAACCCATGCGTTGAATTTTTAAAATTTTAACACATGTATTTTACATTTCCAGAAAATTCTCTCTTTTTTTTTTTTTTTCACAACTCTACTTACCCAATCCTGGTGTTGGCAGGTAGAGAATGCTGTTGTTGTCATTTGATTGTTTGGTTTGATAAATTCTTATTGATCTTCGTGAATGTATCCATTATTGCCTGCCCTAAGTATTTGTATCATTCCATTAACAATTAAAAATCTATTTTAGGCCATGGCGGCTCCTTTTCTCCTCAAATTTTACATGTCGTAATTTACCCTGCTCAGCTTGCTCCTTTTAATTATGAATCTTCATTAGTTACTAATAACCACACGGTAGAGTCTATACGGGGCTGTTTTGAGATTTCCTCTGCCAACGGAATTAATCCAAAATTCTTTAGCCCCTGGCAGACTCTCTGGACAAGGACAAAAGGCATCTTCATTCTTCACCAAAATATCACAAGAATGATCTGTAGGCCACATATTAATATTCTTCTCCTCTGAAACCTCTTGAGCTAGCCCCTGACAGTTCAAATCACACTGAGCACCAGTGTCTTCCATGCTCCTACTAGGATGGCTCACTAAACTACACTTGAGGCGTTCAACTGCTTTTCTAATCCACAGTCCCAAGATCCATATTCCTTCAAACAAAAGCATGGTCAGGCCTATCACAGCAATACCCAAGTCCCTGGTGCCAACTCTGTCTTAGTTAGTTTCTGTTGCTGTGAAGAGACACTATGACCACAGAAACTCTTATAAAGGAAAATATTTAATTGTGGTGACCTCTTATAGTTCAGAGGTTCAGTCCATTATTGTCATGGTGGGAAGCAAGGCAGCGTACAGGCAGACACGGTGTTAGAGAAGGAGCTGAGAGTTCTTAGATGTTGATGCACAAGCAACAGGAAATGGTGTGAGGCACTGGGCCTGGCTTGAGCATTCATGAGACCTCAGAGCCCACCTCCACAGTGACACACTTCCTCCAATAAGACCACACCCACTCCAACAAAGCCGCATCTCCTAATAGTGCCACTCCCTTTGGGGGTCATTTTCTTTCAAACCACCACAGGGGTCTTTTTTAAAAATTTCTCTTTTTGAAATTTATTTATTCTTTCATAATTTGATATACAAAAAAATTTAATATATATATGTATGTACTTTGATCAAATGCCTTCCATTATGTGCTCTTATGCATTTCTCTCTCCCACCCCTCAGAAGGGGGTCTCCTTTGCAGGTGGAAGTGTGACTGATAGATTCTTGTTTGTTAATTTAGCTGAATTAACCATTTTTAAAGCTGAGAATGCCAATGCTTCCTTTCACCAAACAAACCTTTCCTGTGCCTCATCCCAGTCTCTGGAGAGACTTTTAGAACTTCCCTTTAAAGTCTGAGAAATAGATATGAATTACAGTGTCATGAGGCTCAGTGGCATGACCCTGCACTGACCCGGAGGAGGAACAGCTCCTAAAGCCAGCTTTCCAGACAGACCTTTACACCAAGTAACAACCCGGAACCAAGTCCCTTCTGCTGCTGATAGAAGTATTCCTGTCGACCTACAGCATTTAAGGTAACTGCTCCTTTACAGGAAAGTGTCAAATCTTCCATGAGTTTTGCGATGAGATAAGTTGCTAAGGGAGATGGATTCATTTATTCATTCATTTTTTTTCTCAAATATCCAACAAGGAGCAACTCAGTGTCTGTAGCAACCTACCAATGGGATATAAGTGAGCAGGAGAATGCCCCTGCTCTCATGAGGTATAATGATGAGCTAAGTATATGAGCAAAAATATAAGTCCTGTTGTAATAAGTAGTACAAATAATAATGATGATGGTTATGATGATGATAATAAGGCAGGTATATTAGTCAGGGTTCTCTAGATTAACAGAGCTAATAGAATGAATATATATAGATTATTATATATTATTATTAATATTATTATGTTAATTATAATGTATAATGTATACTATATTATATATTAATGAATATAATATATATTAGTAATATATATTCATTCTATTAGCTCTGTTATTATACCTCTAAAGGGGATTTACTAGAATGGCTTAAAGACTGTGGTCCAGCTAATCTAACACTGGCTGGCAGTGAACAGAAAGTCTAAGAATCCAGAAGTTGCTCAGTCTACAAGTTTACAATGTCTCAACTGGTCTTCAGTAGGTGCTGAGATCCTGAAGAGGAAGGCTCTAACGCCAGTGAAGGAATAGATTTGCTAGAAAGGCAAGGGTAAACAGAGAAAGAGCAAAAGCTTCCTTCTTCCATGTCCTTATATAGGCTTCCAGGAGAAGATATAACCCAGATTAAGGTGTGCCTTACTGCCTCAAGATCCAAATTAAAGGCATGTGTCTTCCTACCTCAAATATCAGTTTAGAAGTGGATCTACCGGGCTGGAGAGATGGCTTAGCGGTTAAGAGTACTGACTGCTTTTCCAAAGGTCCTGAGTTCAATACCCAGCAACCACATGGTGGCTCACAACCATCAATAATGAGATCTGGTGTCCTCTTCTGGCCTACAGGCATACACGCAGGCAGAGCACTGTATACATAATAAATAAATAAATCTTTAAAAAAAAAAAAAAAGAAGTGGATCTACCTACTTCAAATTAAGCAGAAATCCCTGGAAGATGTCCCCTCCATTTTTTGGATTTTAGTTAATTCTTGATGTAGTCAAGTTTACAACCAAGAATCGCCATCACAGCAGGCTAAAGTCGAACTGCTAGAGGTGGCCGCTTTCCTGGTAGGCATAGAACTGCTCTGGGCCTCCTGGGATGAAAGCCTACTCCCCAATCTGTCATTCCCCCTCTGGCTTCATGAGAATGAGAAACAAATCTCTCTTCCATGTCTTCACTGAAAACAAAAGTCGTCCCAAACACATGTTCTTCAAACAGAGATCATCACAATACACCTTCTATTAACCACTAAGCTTCTTACTACAGCACATCTATTATATTATACCAATCAAGCAGAAGATGCCTCACCCCCAGTGAGGTCTCCTCTTGTTGAGTAACGCAACATTTGAGATTCGAGTGTGTGGGATATAACCATGATTTGTCTCGCTGTGGGATGACATTCAGCTTTAATATCTCTGTCCCAATGACTTCTAATTCTTTCCAGGATACTGACAAAATGCACTCATGGGTATAGAAGGTGCCACATAGTCAAAACAGTCTCCCAAGACTCTTCCAATAGAATGTTGCTAAGCCTGAAAACTTTTGAGCTGGTAACGGTTCCTCTAACGGACAGTATTCTACTTCTCAGAGGCATGTATTAGGCATGCTAACACCAAAATCCAGTTCTAAAATTTGAACTTAATATCTAAGAAACATGCATTTTAAGCAGTGTTTCTCAAAGTGTGGTCCCCAGACTAGCAGCAGAATGTCACCTGAGCACATGTTAGAAATTCAAATTTTGGCCTCTGTCCTCCCTACCCTACCCCTGCTATACATTGAGTCAGAAATGCCCAGCATGGTGGTTTGAGTAAGGGTGGCCCCCTTGGCTCATATCTTTGAACGCTTAGTCAACAAGGACTGGAACTGTTGGAAAGGTTCAGAAAGGTTAGGAGGTGTAGCCTTGTTGAAGGAGGTGTGTCACCCACC
>CABHPH010000433.1:0-13588 GCA_902168325.1 Peromyscus nudipes | reverse complement strand
ATGGCTTACTACCATTTTCTAAAACTTTACAAGCACTTTCATACTTTGTAGGGTTGAGACAACTATCAAATCAAGTATCTGGACCCGGGCTGGGGAGATGGCTCAGCAGCTAAGAGCACTGACTGCTCTTCCAGAGGAGCTGGTTCAATTCTCAGCACCCTTGGGGCAGCCCAGGACAGTCTGTAACTCCAGGTCCAAGGGATTCAGTGCCCTCTTCCAGCCTCCTCAGGTACCAGGCACTCACATACATACATGCAGGTAAAACACCGTTCACACAAAAATTTTAAAATAAATGAATTAAATTAAAAAAGACATCTGAGCCAAATGAGAAAAAAGTCCTGGTTGTTTCCATTCAGCGGAATTAACTGAATGAATGTTCCCCACTCTCTATATTATAAATGGCATCCAGTTCAGCTCCAAAAAGTCTGTGAGATAGACAGGAGAGAGTGTGGCTCCTCCTCCTGCTTAAGACCCACAGAAGTCAAGGACAACCCTCAGGACAGGCGGCAATCACACTGCAAGGTGTAAACTTCCTGGACAAGCATCTTTGAAGACACTAGTTTTGGTGTCTACTCCAGAAAATTCCTTCACAATGGGCTTTGTTATTGTAGGACTGAGGACAGGCACAGAAGGACTCTTTAATCCAGCTCACGTACTTGAAGGAATAGGCATGGCCTGGGACAGCTCTGGAACCTTTCACTACATTGTGAATGGGTGCCCAAGTGTTTTCGTATAACCACCCTCAACCAGCAAGGGCTGATAACTAAAACACACTGTGTTGTGTTCATCACAGTGGAACAAAAAGCTGCCTTTTTCACCGCCGGGGACAATAACTGAAATCAAATATTTTCTGAGTAAATATTTTTGGTTTGCTAAGTCACACAGTCAGCTTTCAGATTATGCATCAAAACAGAAGGTCTTTTCCAAGTTTAAAAAAAAATCACGACTATTTTGTAAACAAAACACTAAGCAAACATGAACTTGAGTATCTCTGAAGGTCAGATCTGAGACTCGTCTTTGATGATTGATTCTAAAGCCACAGATTATAACTAATAAAAGTAGTGCCAATATGTGACTGGAATTTCTTACATAATAGGTAATTCTAGATTATTCAATTTATTTTTTGATTATTTGTTATAAGCAACTTCCACCCAAGATAATTAAAGAGTGAAAAAAAAAAAAAGACAAACACTGTCCAAGCCGACCACATCAACAGGTCGGGGTGAAAATTTAGGAAGAGGGACCAGGAGTGCACAGTGATAGAGCAGTGCCCAGCCTGTGTAGTGTGTGGGGTCCTGGGTTCAACACACACACGCAAATTAGTTAAATAAAATTTTAAAAAAAAAAACAGGGCTGGAGAGACACCTCAGCAGTTAAGAGCACTGGATGCTCTTCCAGAGGTCCTGAGTTCAATTCCCAGCAACCACATGGTGGTTTACAACCATCCATCATGAGATCTGGTGCCTTCTTCTGGCCTGCAGGCATATGTGCAGACAGAACATTGTATACATAATCAATAAATAAATCTAAAAGGGAAATTTTAAAAACAAGAGAAAGTAAGGAACTCACACTACTGAGAAATGGACCTTTAGATTCACTTAACTGTCACTGTTTGGGTGGCAGATAATTGTAGCAACATGAAGACTGATTCTCAATATAATTAAGTATCAGGAATAAAGTTAATAAAGAAGACAAGATAGCCACAGCCCCAGAATTCCAACATTGGCTGTGGTCTCAGCTAACTGATAAGCTTTTGTGCCCTGTGGTGTTTTATTTTTTATTTTAATTTTTTATTTTTATTTTTCTGGAATAAAGTTTGCTTCTGGTTTAATAGACTTTGGCGGTCTGTTCCCCATTATTGAGTGACTCCGGACCCAACAAGACCAACAATAAGAATGAAACATAAAGCAATTTAGGAAGGCTAGAGCAGTGTTTCCTGAAGCCCAGGACATTTATCACATTTTAGGTGGCTCTCAGTCAGATGAGTCATTGTGAAGTGATAGAATTATTACTCAAAGGGCTCTAGCAGACCAGAGCATGGCAAATATGGCATCAACAGGTTTTGTTCTTTTCCCCCTTTCCCTCTGTCTTGCAAAAAAACCATTCGAGGAGGAGTTAGTGAAAATAAGCTCTTAATCAAGAGCTTGGAACAGGGACGCCTTTAATCCCAACACCTGGGGAAGGAGCCATCCTCCGTGGGACGAGACCAGAACGGATCTGAACACTCTGTTTGAGGCCAACCCAGGGCCCAGGTGCTGATCCTGCGAAACCCAACAACTTGGAGATGTTGGTGAGACTACCCCGCTCAGCTGAAATCCATCCAGGAGAGGATTCAGAACCCTACAGTTTGAAGTCAGAGGAAACAAGATCAGCTGAGGAGTTGAGGAATGAGCATAACGTGACCTGAGAACACAGAAGAAGGCACCGCCCAGCCACCGAACCAGATCACCAGAATCATAAGCCTACACTATACCTACAGGGAACAGGTAAGCCCCCATCTCCAGAAGGGCAGATCAGGTCTCTAGCCCCTAGGTCCTACCCATCGGAGTCCCAGGGACCAGACAGCTACCTTTCCCTGCTCCCCCACCAAAAAAAAAAAAAAAACCCAAAACAAAAACCAAAAAACCAAAAACAAAAAAAAACCCAACCCCTACAAACCTAACAACCACTGAAACCATAAGCATACCCTGCACCAACTGAGAACAACTGCTCCCTGAGACAGAACCCACTAATAGTGATTGGACTAAACTGCTCCCGAAGAAACAGAGCCCAACAGCACCAATTTAACCAAGAACTCCTAGTGAACCAAGACTAACAATTAGAACAAGAGAGGCACCTTCAGACACAGACACCGCCTGCACTGAGCAGAGGAAGAGATGAGTAGACGCCAGTGCAAAAATACAGGCAACAACATAAAGACCTATATGACACCATCAGAACCTAGTGATTCTACACCTGCAAGACCTGAACATACCAAGGCAGAAGAAACAGAAGAAATCAATCCTAAAAATGACTTTAAGAAGATGATAGAGGCCCTTAAAGAAGAAATAAAAAATTCCCTTAAAGAGGAAATGAAAAACTCCATTAAAGAGGAAATGAAAAACTCCCTTAAAGAGGAAATAAAAAATTCCCTTAAAGAAATGGAAGAAAAAAAAACCCAAAAAATTGGAAGAAAGAAGACAAGATAATTCCAGGGCTCATGTACCCAAAGCGCTGAGCTTGCATCTACCTGCTGTCCTTGGGACCAGTTTTTCCTCCTCCCTCCTTCCTCTTGTAGTCTGGTGCCCATTACCCTGGTAGGACAAGTTCTTTCCTTCAACAAACAATTATTAACCTTTGTCTTTGCCCAGGAATCTCTAGTTCCCAAATGCTGAGTGGATTCTTTCTTTTGTACTCTTTAATTAGCACACAAAATTATAGGTTTCATTAAGACATTGTCATGCATGTATATCATGTACTTTGCTTATGATCACGCCTCCATTACACTCCCCCATCCCCTCTCCCACTCAACTCCCCTTGGCCTCCTTCCTTCTTCCAAACAGTTCCCCCTCCTCCTTTCCTGTCTCATGTGCGTTTTTTTTTAATGCAGACTCCACATGAGGGGGAAAACGTGCCGTTTGTCATTCTGAGGCCGGCTTATTTCACTTAACATGGTGATCTCAAAGTCATCCCTTCATGATAAGGTAAGAGAAGGAAACAGAAGGGATACAAACAGGAAAAGAAGAAAGTTTAGGCCTATTGACAGTTATGCCTGTTTATGCCTTTTCACAGATAATATGACCCCACACTTAAAAGATTGTGTCTTAGAATTGATAAACAGATGAATGAGAGTCCTCAGCCCTAAGTGGCACATTCGTATCAACTTCTCCTCAGGCTCAGGAAAGATGGTGGAAGATGGATTGGAAAGAATGGGGGATCCATGGATGGGAAGGAACGCTGCGAACTTCTGTCTTCTAGACATGGCACTCATCAACTCACAATAGCTAGGGTTACCTGCAGAAGACCCGCACAGATCAGATCCGCCAAAATTCCAGCAGCGAAGGGAGGGGAGCTCGTGAGGTTCTGCTCCCGGCTGAGGAGCTACGGGCCCTTGATGGCTCCCAGAGGAGGCAGCGTCATTTCTCTGTGGATGTGGCCACTGGCAGGTTGGCCATGCTGGAGTAGATGACCCACTCTGGGGGGTAGGGGGCAGCACTTCTTGGATTAAGTGGGTGACTTTCTTAAAAGGAGGAGGACGACGAAGAAGAAGAATTACGGAGTTAGGAGAGGAATGTGTTGGGGATATCCAGATGGGGTTGGAGGCGGCACACACTGGAATTTTATTCAGCTGTAAAGAGAGTGAGTGATATTGTGACATTTGCAGGAAACTGAGATTATTACGCTAAATGAAATAAGCTTGGCTCAGAGAGACAACATATTTTCCTCTCATATGTAGAATCTAGATTGCGCATGCGTAGGACATGAAAGTATACGGGGAACTATAAGAGGGAAGAGTTCTAAAGAGGGGGCAGGACAATAGGACATATACACCATGAGAGTAGAAGGAGAGAGTACCTGGGGTGCGGGAGGAAGGCACTTCACGATAGCGAAGGGTGATGGGTGAGGATGAATAAGATAAAAATTTAATTATATATGTATGAAAATGTCACAGTGAAACATTATTCTGCATGCTGACTTGAGACTGGTTAGAAAAAGAAAAATCCAACTAATTTCTCAAAGAACCAGTTCATACCATGCACAGAAAAGGGCCACCACCCCTCACAGCAAAGCGGGCAAGTGATTTTTCTGCAAAAAGGAGGCACCAATCTCCCCATGGCTGTGTGACCTGCATGAAGGGCAGCCAAGTTACAGAATATACCACATGTGAGCAAAAAATAAATACAAATCCCAACACAGGAGAGTTCAGATCTGGAGCAGTCATTTCTAGTCAAAGGAAATTAGAATTTTTCCTTGAAGAACGTATAGTCACAGGATTTCAGAGCACTAATTTATTCAATGAACAAAGCATTGAGTCAGACTCCGAAAAAAAGAAAAACATAGTTAAGACATGAAAATTTCCCTTTTAAGAACTTATGATCTCATGCAAGAAAACATCAAATCAACAGACATTTACAACAAACTGTTGAAATGTCACTCACAGATTATTTAACTTCCTGAGCCATGCTCCCTGCTTTGCAGAGGGTCTTTTTCTCTGTGTGTCTATTGCATGTGTGTGTTTCCTCACCACCACCACCCAAAATCTCTGGTTGCTGAAAAAAACAGATAAGTAAATATATAAAACTTCAGTCACATTGTTCACCCAATAATATTAGATTAAAAAAAGAAAATTCCTAAAGGAAGAAATTGATGAAGACACTAGAAAGTTGAAGGACTTCACATGCTCGTGGGCTGACAGAACCAGTCAATATTGTGAAAACAGCCCCATTATGTAAAGCCACGTTCAGATTCAATGCAATCACCATTAAATCTCCAATAATATTCTTCACAGAAATAGAAAAAGTCCATCCTAAAATTCATAGGAAGTCATGAGAGACCCCAAATAGCCAAAGCAATCCTAAGTAGGTGGAGGAATGTTGGGGACACCAGGATTGCAGACTGCAGTGGACTGAAGAGTCACAGTGACATGGGAGCTTGACCCTGCGCAGAACAGACATGGAGATCAGTGGAATTGAGCAGAGGACCTGTATGTACAGCCACAGAGCTGCAGCCTCCTGATTCTTCAACTCTTCATCAAATGGTGCTAGGAAGGTTGTATATCCACATGGAGAAGGGTGACACTGGACCCCTAACTCTAATCCTGTACAAAACTTAATTCAACATGGATCCAAGATCTTAATTTAAGGCCCAGGAACTGTCCACAAGAGTTGACAAACAGAATTGCACGAAATGAGCTGGTGCTGTCTCATCTTTCAGTTCTCACACAACTATCATCCTTCAGAATGTGGCACCCGATCCAAACTGTGGGCTCCGCTCCATGCTGCTAAGTTACCCTCTATTCTGCCTCACTGTTTTGTAACTGCACATTGACTGTGTTTCCACATTTGGTGCCATCGTTTCTCCTAAATGACAGACTTCAGTATTACATAAGCCACACTGACTGCATATCCACCGTACCCCCAAAGCAGAATGCATTCAACAAATACCTTTAACTGAATACGAAGTGAGATGTAAACTGGACATAGTGGCTCACACCTTTAATCCCAGCACTCAGGAGGCAGAGGTAGGTGGATCTCTGTGAGTTTGAGGCCAGCCTGGTCTACATAGTAAGTTCCAAGACAACCAGAGCTAGATAGTGAGACCCTGTCTCGAAATAAATAAATAAATAAATAAATAAATAAATAAATAAATAAATAAATACAAACAAAAAAAGAAATGAGATGTAGGAATTGTCCAAAAATACCTATTACCTGAGATGGTCCCTGCTCTAGTTTATAAGATGAAGTTAACCAAGGGCTTTGGAATGGATGATGGCGAGGGACCTCTTCCCTACTAGCATGCCGACAGGAGATGGTCACAATAAAAAGACACTGTTACCACTTGTTCAGAAAATCATTATGAAGAAGAAATTATGGACACCTTGGGATCTTGAAGTTCCTCTCCGCACTGGGAGGCCAGCGCTCTTCTGGTGGTTGGTACGGCCTCAGGCACCACAGCGTGTCCATCCTTGATCAGCGACAGACAGACTGAGGGAACAGTGCGCCCAGTCTCATTAACAACGTGTCAACACTAATCACCACACTGTCTACAACATTTGCTCAGGTTAGTTCTGTGCATGAAAACGCTAATACATTCTGTATAAGCAGAGATTAAACTATGTGTCAAAATATCAGGCCTGTCACCACCCAGTCCTGTCACTTGTGGAACAAGTGACCTGAGCCTCTCTCATTTGCCAATCCTAACTCGCACATCTGCAAAACTATAATGTCACTTGGCTATGGCTGCTCTTTGGGTTTATGAGAGTCTCAGAGGGTGACCTAACTCTGCTCAAATCCGGCAGCTCTCAGACAGAAAATGTCATGGACAGCCTGTGCCAGCCAGAGAAGAAGGAAGATGGCCAAGGAGGGCGCACTGATGCCTGGTCGCCATATTTTCTGTCTCTGTGGTCCCATATATAACACCAAGGCTGATGAGGCGCTCCCTGGCAAAGATTGGACCATGAAAAACCACCTGGGTTTGGAGGCAGGTGACGATTCTGCCCAGTGAGCAGTGAAACCCAAATGACCCATTCCCTCAGACTTAATCACACGCAGTAACACCGACACCCTGGGTCAGGAGAGGGACCTAGGGATCTGCACTGCATTGTAACTCCCTACTGTGCGCCGCAATAGCACTATCTTCTGTCTACAACCTTTAGGTAGCTGTATACCTGAGTCTGGCTTCTTCATCAATCAGGACCTTCAGTTGATGATTACCACAGGATAGTAGTAGCATAGGTTCAAGTGTGCTCTGAAGAAATAAAATTATTTCACAGGTAGGGATTACCATCAACTGTCCTCAAAGCTGAATTCCGAGTTTAATGTCTTTTCTGGGGGAAACAGATCCGATATGAAAGTTCCACTAGATGCAAAGTCAGATGTTACTTCTACCCGCTTTTGTTTAGAGATTCCATGATCTCTGAGAATGTGACTTATCTGCAAACCAGAAATTCGATAGCAGAAACATTTTCTCTCAAGATTACTATGAATGCAAAATATATAATGTGGGAAATATGTACTGTCTGCCAGGACAAAGACAGTACTAATTAAATATTTGAACCTGGGATTAGGGACCCAAATTTTAAAAGAAGTGAATTAATTCTAAAACTTCGTATCAAGAAGAATATCTTATGATGAAAACAATATAAAATTATTTCAAACTGGCTTAAACAGCAGCAGTGAGACTCATTGGCTATTGTAATGGTAAAGTCTCTGGGTAATGTGTATATTAGTCATCATTCATAAAGGTTCTGCTGCCCCTACAGTTATCTTGGCTGGTCTTACTTGACCTTGTCTTCTCTCATTGTTACAAGATGACTGCCAACAGTGATGCGCTTTCTCATTCACATCTGGGGAAGAACCAACGTGACTTCACACCCCGAACAAAAGTCTTCACTTAAATTTGTCACTGTACCTGGGCAAATGCCATGCATCGGACTGTGTAACCAGGGAGCCTGGCAGGTGGGCGTTACACACAGGAAAGGATAGATGAATGCTACAGTGACGATTGCCTTGTCCACCGTGGACTTAACGTGCGCTCAGTGGATGACAGTACACTCCAAACCTTGCTTTGGGTTTAAGGAAAGCGTGTATCTCTGAATAAATGTTGAACTACAAGCTTCTGCTTTCTTTAGTAAGCTCAGACACACACACACAAAGAAGTGGTGAGGGGGCTGCCAGGGACCCTCTAAACTTCCCGACAAGAGGCCCAGGTGTATCTCTGCTCAGGAAGATATCCCATGGTCCTCTTGGCCTCTGTGGAGGTTGTGTATTACCACAGTCACCAAGGAGACCATGAGATGTCGTCTCCTGAGATGAAGATGCCTGTGCCCCTGTAGTGGTAAAGCATGACGGAGCCTTTCCTGTCAGTTCCTGTCAATGAATAAGACAGGGAAGCCTGAGGAGAGCTTCCCAATGCTAGAGAAGTTTTAAAGGATGAAAGATCCTCTCTCTAAAGCACCCCATCAGTATCACCAAAAGCCTAGAGGAAAGAAAATCACTGATATAAATGAGGCTGGACTCAGAAAGTAAAACCCAAGAAGAATTGAAAAGAAAACCAGGGGAGTCAAGGCAGCTGAGACTTGAGAGCAATTTTCACAAGGCTTGTTTTTATTATTACACCTCCTTAGCCTGCTTCCCAGCCAGCATGTGCAAGGTTCTACAAGGCACAATAATGTTGTTCTTTGTCTTCAGAAAAACATCTGAGATGTGGAAACATCATTTACCCTAACTATTCCCTAGAAATTGAGGAAGACCATGGACATTCCTGTATTCCTTCCCACATTTGTTGGCATTCTAAATTCCCTTCTTGAGAAATATCAACATCACACATTCCCATGCCCATGTCACAAATCCACTATATCCTCACATAACAATCCCCAACACACCATCTCTAGATGGTAGCTATAGGTGTGCTGGATTGTAGAGTATTGCCATCTGTAAAAGAAACTTCCCCGGATGGATACTGTCTCGCAGCAAAAGATACGGCTGGCCTCAGAGGGCTGACCTCTGCTGACCCGGATGTGAAAGCCCGCTTGTTTTTGTCTTCTCTCCCATTCCAGTTTTCCTCCTGAGTTTGTCCATGCCTCCACTGTGGCTGTACACACTTGTTTAAAGAGCCAGAAAAATTCCGAGTGCTCTTATAATTCAATTTGAACTTTCTAGAAGGAACCTATTTCCCCTAGGTCAGATATTCGTTCCAATTACCTGGGGCTGGAGCAGTCAGTCACTGGGTGGGTCTACTACAAGGGAGTAAGGAAGATCAAATCCATCAGCGGCCTCGGGTACATGCCACAGTTCTCCTCTCCCCTGGCAACAGCAGCCAGTGGGAAGTGATTTTATAAAAACACCCAATAAATAGAAACCAGTAGACAAACACGGACTAGGTTTTGACAGTTCATCTCTCAGCTTGGCCCCATTCAGATGTTTCATACACCCTCCACTCTGCATAATTTCTTGATGCCCCATTTTAAAATCTGTCAGATAAAGATAATGGAATTGTCCTTGTAACTCCCAGGGCCAAAGAAAGGATAAACAGGCAATGGATGAGAAAGTACTAGCACATTAAACTGATGTCATGTGTGTGCTCTCTAACACTTCTGAGCTTTAACTTCATCCCCACTGTGTCTGTGGAAGGACTTGTGAGTGCAAGGATCGTTTGTCATAACGGTCATCGAGGGTCAATGCTCCTGGCTGGATTGGCAATGTGCTTACCCTGAAGCTGTGATGCTGCCCAGCGGCCGACAGGCTATATGGTTATGAGGCAGACATACAAAAGGCGGGAAAGTAAAAGTATCATAGGAAACATACCAGGCATGGTGGTGCTATAATTCTATAATTATAATTATAATTCTATAACCCCTATAATTCTAGCACTCAGAAGGCTGAGGCAGGAGACTGCCATGAGTTCAAGGCTAGCCTGGGCTACATGGTCAGATCCTACCTCAAACAACCAAAGTACAGCTACTGTCGCAGGGAAACTGGAAAGAAGGACAGTGTGTCTTACATTTGCCTCCACCACGTTTTCAGGAACTTTCAATTATGTTGAAAGGTTAATTCAAGTTGGCCAAGATGCCACACACCTGGGAGTCCCCGCACTCAGGAAGTGGAGGCATGATGGGAGCCATAGGCCTAAGTGCCCCTTGACACACATGCTGCCATATTTGGGCTTCTCTCCTCTTTTTCTAGATCTAGACCTTGCTTAAGTCTCCATAGCACCAGAACCTCTTCTCAGAAATCAGGTGACCGAGCTGCGGTTAGGCAGTTAGGCAAGAATAGATAATCCCCATAGCGACATTCGCTGTTGGCTGAACAACCCATGATTAAAGTCCCCTCCCTGTTTGCACCCCCTTTTGCCCCTGCCTATATTTGCCTAAAGAGGAAAATAAAATTTTGGAGCTTGATCAGCCACCTGTCTTGCTCTCATTCTTTGTGTCTCTTGTCCCTCTCATTCACTGGCCCTCCCTTCAGGTCCCCGTGGGAGACCCCGCTAGCCAGGGCAGAGGTAGAAAAAGAGTTCAAGATTGTCCTCAGCTACATGGTACATTTGAGGCCAGCTCTGCTGCAAATGAACAAAAGAAAGAAAAATATAAAGAAAAATTAAATGGGCTTATTCAATGTCTAAAGCAATGTGATTTTCCTTAAGGATTTGGGGTCCAGCTTCTTTATTCCCTTATAACAACTTTCCTCCTACTACGACCCTTTAATACAGTTCCTCGTTTTAGGGTGACTCCCAACCATAAAGTTATTTTTGTCACTATTTCATAACTGTAATTTTGCTACTGTTATGAATTGTATTGTAAATATGTTTTCTGATGGTCTTAGGCAACCCCTGTGTTCAACCTCCAAAGGGGGTCACAACCCACATGTTGAGAATCACTGTCTTATAAGGAGGCAAAAGTAAACACCAAAATTAACTTTAAAATAAAAATTGAGCTTGTACTCACCTGCAGCCACAGTTACTTGGGAAGTTCGGACAGAAAGAATGTTTGTATACCCAGGAGTTTCAGACCACCCCAAGTAACAGAGTGAGACTCTGTCTCTCAAAATACCTGGAGTTGAATTTAAATATAAATTAAATGAAAGTTAAAAGGCTAAAGGAAGTCAATGAAAAACAAACATGCATCAGCAAAATTCCCCATCTGTCAAATGCAGTAACACATGAAGACCTGGCTGCTGCTCAGTCAGGGAAACCCAGTCCCCAGCAGGTCCAGGCAAACAACACCGAGAGCAGAACTCAGTGTCCGTCCCCATTACACACAACTCAAAACAAATTTTTAGACAGAGGAAATTTTGTCCCTCCAAAGAAAAACAGGAACAGATCAGAACTCTCTTTAGTTTTGTAGAGACATGAGTACACCCGAAGCCCTTTTAATCATAAACTAACTCACCGGAGTGAGCTAAGGCAGCCCTTAGTGACCCAGGCCCACACTCTAAGGCCTCCGCTGAACGTAGTGAACTGTTTTCTCATCTTTGTGTCTAGGATGGTATCTGCTGTGTCCTTGAAAGAATTGAGAAATCACCTGTACCCCAGTGAGAAAGATTAACTTAAGACTCCAGAGCAGTCTACCTCACAGGAGTCCAGGACTTCTCAAAACCCACAGCAACACCCCACGCTGACATGTGTCTGCTTTCCTGAGGTTTGGGGTTGTTAAGTTTTACTTTCTTTTCCTTTTTGCATGTTTTCTTTATACACACTGATGGGTTTCATAAAGAAAATTTCCTTGAAGTATATACATGCACTTTGATAATATCCAGCCCCAAACCTTCCTCTCCTCCCATCCCATCTACCCACCTCCATTATTTCCCTGGTCTCCCTTTGGCATTCACATTGCATGCACGAGTGTGTGCATGTGTGTGCTTGTGTATGTTTGTGCATGCATGTGTGTGTGTGTGTGTGTGTGTGTATGCATGTGTGGTGTGCATTTCTGTATTTATGTACAATCTAGAATCCATGAATGAAAAAAGATGTAGGGTTTCTCTGCACCTAGCTTATTTTGCTTATGTGATATTCTCTGGCTACATTCATTTCCCAGCAAATGACATAATCTTGTTCTTTGTAACTGAATAAAACTCCACTGTGCATACACTACATTTTCTTTAAACTCAGTATTATCATAAATAAACACAACTTTATTTTGGTGTTTTCATTTTTTTTTTGGTTTTATTGAGTTTTTGTTCGCAACTTGTTCAAAAATGGTTGGCTTCTATAATGACTGAAGTAATGATTATCAGCCAAGAAAATCATTACATTATATATTTGAGTATTATTATTATTATTAAACTATTTTCATGTATGGTGGGATACATCAAGTTAGTAACCCAGGCAGTTGAGAATTGAAATTGCAAAAATATTTGAAAAAGCAATAAAGATGTAAAACCAATTAAAATTTTTGCCATCATGAACTAGAATTGAAAATACCCATTAAAAACATTTTATAGGGAAAAAAATATTCATAACTCTATCCACTAAAAAGACCTGATAATGAATATCCCATAATATAAGCACATTCTAGCACCTAGATTACGTGTGTATGTCTGTGTCTCTGTGTGTGTGTCTGCGTTTGTGTGTGTGTGTGTCTGAGTCTGTGTGTGTGTGTGTGTCTGTGTGTGTATGTGTCTAGATGTGTGTGTCTGAGTCTCTTTGTGTGTGCGTCTATATGTGTGTGTCTGAGTCTCTTTGTGTGTGTGTCTATGTGTGTGTGTGTATCTGTGTATGTGTGTCTATATGTGTGTGTCTGTGTCTCTTTGTGTGTGTGTCTATGTGTGTGTGTGAGTCTCTTTGTGTGTGTGTGTGTATCTGTGTATGTGTGTCTGAGTCTCTTTGTGTGTGTCTGGGTCTCTTTGTGTGTGTGTCTCTGTGTCTGTGTGTCTATATGTGTGTGTCTGAGTCTCTTTGTGTGTGTGTCTATGTATGTGTGTGAGTCTCTTTGTGTGTGTGTGTGTGTGTGTGTATCTGTGTCTGTGTGTTGTACTGGAGACTGAATTTAGGATTTTGCACTTGCCAGACAATCTGTCTATCACTGTACTGTTTCCTCAACCTTGCAGTTTTAGATCTTGAGACAGGCTTATTACTGAGCTGCCCAGGCTGGCCTTGAATTTGCAGTGCCGTCCCTCTACCTCAGTTTCTTCAGTAGCCAAGATTACAGCCTGCATGACCAGGCCTTCTAACTCCCACTTCCAACTACTAGGAGCTGGAGCTCCTTGGAGAACTGACTACTTCACACCCTGGACAGAAAAGCTCCAAGATGAGCATGAAACATTTTGTCACACCAGACAACAGGGAAACTATAAAAAACTAGCATGTCAACGTCTACAGAACTCATGAGCAAGCTAGGAAAGTTGCCATGGGCCAAAAATGGAGCCACCTGAAAGGAATGCAACACACACACAAA
>CABHPH010000430.1:33777-60849 GCA_902168325.1 Peromyscus nudipes | reverse complement strand
TAATGTATCCCCACCAAATTTAATTAGGGTTGCTTGCTTGTGTTTGGGTGTGGTTACTTATCATCAGTGGCTAAACCCCCCAAGAAAAATGACTCCCTGTCCCCCAGGAAGTATTACCACACCACTAGCTCCTCAGTTAGGGGTAAAGCCTCATGATCGCTTCCCCTGCCATGCTGGAATGTGATAGGCCTGACATGTGCAAGCCTTGTACAGGTACCACAGCCACTGTGAATTCATAGGGACAACAGCCATGTTGTGTCCCAAAGACAGCTTTTCACAACATTCCTCCTTATCCTCAGGTAATTACACCCTGCCCATTCTTCTACAATGTTCCCTGAGCCTTGTGGGGAGGGTGATATAGACGTCTTATTTAAGGTAGACCATTCAACAG
The DNA here is from genome assembly GCA_902168325.1 of Peromyscus nudipes. NCBI lineage: Eukaryota > Metazoa > Chordata > Mammalia > Rodentia > Cricetidae > Peromyscus > Peromyscus nudipes. The sequence goes on along the minus strand of CABHPH010000430.1, from coordinate 60,458 downwards.
TCACTTGTTCTCAATATCTTAACCACTTACGAGTCTCTCCTCAAATGGATGCTTACTGCAAAATGAAGCTTATCAAGATTGAAAATAGTACTAGTCTGTACATATGAACATAAATATTCAGAAGGCAGCTTGACAACATTCCTATTTATCAAAGCAATGGCAATAGGTTCCACACTAGGGCCAATGATGTCCCGAGCCATTCTTTTGATCAAGAATCCAGTACCAGGCATGGATTCCCTTCTGTGGAAAAGCCTTGAACCCAGTCACAAGGTGACTGGTGAATCCCATGACAGCCATGCCACTGTTGCAGCAGTGAGCACATTATCCTCCGTAAACTTTCAACCTCAGTTGGTAAGGTGCCTGCTGCACAAACACGAGGGCCTGATTCTGATCCTCAGAACCTTTGTAAAACATCCGAGCACAGCAGCATGCGCTTGTAATCCAAATGGTGGGGAAGCGGAGACAAGCAGATCCTTGAGACTTGATGGCTAGCCAGTCTGGTCAAACTGGTGCTCTCCAGATTTAGTGAGAGATCCTTGCTTTAAAAATAAGATGGGGACCTCCCGGGGAACAAAACATGTGTTTGACATGCACACATATATGCACCCCCACGAACATGCACCCCCACACCAACACACACACACACACACACACACACACACACTAAACAAATTTTATTTGAAGGGTATCTCATCAGAGCTGAATAGGAATCCAAGAACAAGGGATATTTGTGATTCAGCAAGAGTGAAATCAATGAAATAAATAAGGGAATAAATAAATGAAATCAAATGCAACAAAAATAAATTCTAGCTGGAAACTCTGCAGCAGATCTAGAGAGCAATAAGTCAAAATTAAAAATGAATTTCAAAGGACTTTACCATGTAGGTATTTGAAATGCAAGTGGGTCTCATTATGAAGGTCTATAAATAGGAATCTAGAGATCTTTGATCACTTGGGTATGAGTGTTTCTCCTGTCAACAACAGCAAAAATAAAATGTGTAGGAAGCCTGAGGAAAATAAGTAGTTGTGCTGAACTGGAGTACGAGTATGAAGCAGAATTAAATGTGACTTAACACTGACTCTAGCTAAACCAAGATTCCGTTTGGCCATGATAGGACTTTTTCTTCCACTCACTTTGTATCCTGGAATACGACTGCATTTCCTTTGCTTAGATCTAGTTAGACCATGTTTTTTCTTCGTCAGTAGATAGGAGTTTTATCAATGTCACTTTGAAAGGTTGTTTTCTTCATATTGCTTTATAATCCATCTGTCCACAGAGTAGGGGAGATTGACTCTAGTCACAGGGGAAAAAAAAGTCAGTTACAAGTCCTGAGGATGTAGGAGCAGTATTACAGCGTGGATGAGGTAAGAACGTTGAAGAAGAAAGAAAAAGTGTGCAGACTTCTTATTTAGGGAAAGAAGTTAATCACATGGTCTGAATCTTTCCCCTTCAGAAAAGAGCAGGCCTCCCAGAGACTTCATTTAAAAATGAAGGTTTAACAGCGAGTACACCAGCAGCGGCAAACCTTCAAGTGCCCAAATTAGGATCTCGAAGTGCCACTTCTCTGGTGAGTAGCCAGAATGCCTCGGAGAGATGGCTGCAGGCTGCAAATGTGTCAGAAACTGTACTCATCAGAAAATGAGAAAGTAACCAGAGCTCTTAAAGCCATATCTGGAAGATTCGGAAGTTGTGTTAGCTAGTGTTATGTCAACTTGATCCAAGCTAGAGTCATCTGAGAAGTCGGAACTTCAGTTGAGAAAATGCCTCCATAAGGTGGGTCTGTAGGCAGGCCTGAGGGGCATTTTCTTAATTAGTGAGTGATAAGGGAGAGCCCAACCCATTGCGGGTGCTGTCAGTATCTTAGGGTTTGTATTGCTGTGGAGAGACACCATGATCCCAGCAACTCCTATAAAGGAAAACGTTTAATTGGGGCTGGCTTACAGTTCCGAGGCTTAGTCCATTGTCATCATTGTGGCACATAGGTAGACATGGTGCTGGAGAAGGAGCTGAGAGTTCTACATCCTGATCCACAGGCAACAGCAAGAGGAGTCCCTGGGCCTGGCTTGAACACTTGAGACTTCAAAGCCCACCTCTAGTGACACACTTCCTCTAACAAGGCCATACCTACTCCAATAAGGCCACACCACCTAATAGTGCCACTCCCTATGAGCCTATTGGGGCCATTTTCATTCAAATCACTAGTCACCCTGGGCTGATGGTCCTGGGTTGTATAAGAAAGCAAGCTGAGCAAGCCATGAGAAGCAAGCCAGTAAGCAGCACTCCTCCATCGCCTCTGCATCAGCTCCTGGCTCTGGGTTCTCGCCCTGTTTGAGTTCCTGCCCTGGCTTTCCTCAATGGACTGTGACTGGGTATTTGTAAGCCAGATAAATTCTTTCCTCTCTAAGTTGCTTTTGGTCAGAGGGTTTCATCACAACAACAGTAACTCTAAAACAGAAATGAACTTAAAGAAGCTTTCAAAGACAGGCAATTTGAACATTAATAAAAGTTGAAATATGACAGCCTAAAACACATTAACTAGCAGTTCATTATGATATGAAACAATTGCCATAAAAGTGCGCTAGGGAGTCCATTTGTCACTTATGCTATTTTGAATTTTGAATTTTTTTAATTAAAAAGAAATTAAACAGGCCTGCAAGACACACTGGCGCAACAGTGGTACAAATGTTATGAGAGTAACCAGCCACTTTTAACGACTGGATTTCACACCCCCTCCATGAGATGGAACCAATAGCTGGCACTGTTAGAGTGTCTAAGAACCTGAGGGTCATGGGCCCTAGAGGGAAACCTACTGCTATTATTCTGCTAAATGAACATAGCAACAAAATGGCTCCTGATGATATATTGTTAAATCCAGAGATCAGTGCATCAATCAGAGAAACTTCATCTTACTATAGACGATAACTGAGAGACCCACAACTGGACAATGTGAAAAACTTCGGAGCACTCAGCCCTAAATGAGATGCCTTTATCCAACCCCTCCCCTCAAGGCTCAGGGATCTACAAAGAAGAGGCAGTAGAAAGATTCTAAGTGGTGAACACAAGGAAACAGTGTCTTCTGGACGCAGCAGGCAGGGATGCCCTTACTATCACCAAGAGATCACGGCAGCACACACCAGACCTGTACAGGCAAAACCCCAACATATTAAAGAGGAATGGGCATCCCAGATCAAAAAGTTATCTGCAACTGATGCCTGCAGGAAGAGGGGAAGTCCATGTTCTCCAGTGGAATGTCACTGGGCATGTCAGCCACATCCCAGGGCAGGCCCGGTGATCGGAGGTAGTTGACACACAAAACAGACTCCATGTTTTCAGTGGGGTTTGTTTGTTTAGGTTTTTTGTTTTTGTGTGTTTGTGTTTTTGTCTTTTGGGGTTTGTTTGTTTTGATTTGAGTTTTTTTGTTTTGTTTTGATATTTTTGGAAAGAAGGAAAATGAAGTTGTGGGGAGGGGGGTAGGGAGGTGAGGAGGATCTGGGATGAGTTGGTGGAGGGGAAAGAATATGATCAAAATATATTGTATGATAAAAAATTTCTTTCTTCTTTTCATCTATTCTTCTCTCATACAATACATCCCAACTGCATCCTCCCCTCCCTCCACTCCTCCCAGTCCCCTCCCTACCCCAGATCTGCTGCTCCTCCATTCCCCTTCAGAAAAGAGCAGGCCTCCCAGGGATACCCTGCCTGGATGGCCAGGAACCAGAGCTGGATAGCCCAGGGACTTAGGGTAGAACCAAACACGACTGGCCAAAAAAAGGTCAATGAAATGATTCCTAATGACATTCTGATACACTCATAGATCAGTGCCTAGCCCAATCATCGTCAGAGAGGATTCCTCTGGCAGCTGATATGAGCAGATGCAGAGACCCACAGCCAAACATTAAGTGGAATGTGGGGAACCCCTTGGAAGAGGGGGAGGAAGGATTATAGGAGCCAGAGGGATCGAGAACACCAAGAGAATGTGGCCCACAGAATCAACTAAGCTGGGGTCATAGGGGCTCACAGAGACTGAACAGGCAATCATGGAGCCTGCATGGGTCTGTGCCAGGTCCTCTGCAAATATGCTGTGGTTGTATGATAAAAATTTTAAGCCATTCAGCACATACACTATTCACCTTCCTATTACCCTCTTTTTTTCTCCCCACCTCCTTCCCTTCCTCTTTCCAAATAACCACCTTCTACTTTCATGTTTTGTATTTTTTAAAGATCTAGATTCCACATTGTGGTCTGATATTATGTTTGTGTTCTGACAAATAAAGCTTGCCTGGAGATCAGAGGGCACAGCTAGCTACTTCTTAACCATAGAGATCAGGCTGTGGTGGCTCACACCTTTTATCCCAGCACTTGAGAGGTTCATGCCTTTGACCCCAGCACTTGGGAGGCTCATGCCTTTAATCCCAGCACAGTCGGGAAGTGGAGACAGGAATATAAGGTGGATATAGACAGGATATCAGGTCTTTCGGTCTGAGGATCCGGAGAGGTAAGAAGTCACTAGCGGCTGCTGTCTGCCTCTGTGATCTTTCAGGTTATTACCCCAATATTTGACTCCTGGTTTTTATTGATAAGACTAAATAGATTCACACTTCACCACATATGTAGTGGTTTGAATAATTGATGTCCTCAAGCTGCTAATATTTGAACATTTGATCCCCAGTTGGTTGGTTGGGGAGTTTAGGAGCCGTGGACTCTCTGGAGGAAATATGTCACTTGGGGTGGGACTTAGATTACAGAGTCTTGCCCTACTTAAAGTTTTCTGTCACTGCCACACAACCACCAACTCAAAGGCCAACAGTGACCTTCCTTCACAGAGCTCTTGAAACCCCACCCTTGGTGGAGAGAGGTGGTATCTGGCCAGTTTGCTATCTGGAAAATTTGGGTCCTCCTTTGATCTGTGAAAAGGACAAAAGTAGATACTGGATGCCTAAACCACAATGGGCAAGGAGATGGGGTGGGGGCTCAATAAGCGTCTGTTCCGTGTTTGTCTCTTTAGTTTACTATGAAACTCCTGGAGCAAAGCACCTCCCATTAGCCATGGTGCCAGCCAGCCTATGAGGGATGCACTCAGGGACAAAGATGGACTGAGCATCTGCTGGGCCTCAGGGAGTGAAGGATTCTATCGGTTTGTCAAAAGTTACCATTTTCTTCTCCACTTTGGTGTCGGACCATTCAGTAACAGACCTAGATCTTGGGGAGGAACTGACCCCCACATTAGAGCACCACAGGAGGCCTCTTCTATCAGACTACCGTTTCCATCAAGCAGTCCGTGCCTTGCAGCCATAGCCCTTCAGTGAACACGTAACCAATTCTGGGTTGCCATGTCACCTGATTTTAGCAAGGACTGGGAAATAATGGGTGATTTTGGTCCCACTTCACAGATGAGGACACTGAAGGGTAATTGTCATATTTAAGCTTATATAGGTTTTTTGTTTTTTGTTTTTTGTTGTTGTTGTACAGAATTCAAACCCAAGTCTGGCTGACCTCAGATCTGGCTCTGAACCATCACAGCACATGCACAGACCACATATATGACAGCTGGCCCATCCCCCACCCCCTCCCTCCCTCTCTCTGTAGTTTCTGTTTCATACAAGATCTATCTGTGTAGCCCAACTTGGTCAAACATGAGACGCTGCCTCCCCTATAAAGGGCTGGGATTATAGCTGTGCACCTTATTACTGAGCTCTCTTCATGGCTTGGCCCAGTGAATTGGAACATGATCACACAACCACTGCTGTAGACAAGCCCACTGTACTGCTGGTCACATGGGGGTGTGGCAGCTGTGATTATCACACTGCATAATACCTGATAATGCTAATAAGTGACTGTCACACATTCTGTCAACATTCGAGAATGCAGTCCCACTTACACAAAAGTCTGCTCTAGAGTGTGGCACTCTGTGGCACTGGCAGCCACTCCACACAGTTTGTGTTTCCTACAGCTCTTGACTTCATCAAGAACCCACATCCAATGACTGGCCCACACCATGTAAGTGTACTTTACAATTTTCATACATCAACGTGGGACACGCTTGTCAAACATACTCCCTCGGGAATGTATGGCTGCACACTCTCAGTCCTACATTTCCAGCACGCGTCGCTCTACACTGTTGAATCACATCAGTTTTCAGCAGGCTGGTAGTCATCCTGGCTTATGCTCAGAGCTGCCTCCACTCAGCAGTGATGAGAAAGTATGGCACCCAAGAGCACTCGGGTCTTTTGTGGGAGGCCAGCTCCCACTTTTCCCCCAGGGTACTCTTGAGGAGAGAGGGATAAAAGATTTAGGTAGAAATACAGAGGGAGAGAGACAGATAGAAACACAGGATAGCCTTGGGAGGGCCTGGATCAATATCACCGGCCCTTTCTGTCTCTTTTAAAGGCCTATTTATAGGAATGCCCAGGGGTGGAGCAAAAGACCTCCCCCTAGCTCAGCCGAGTGCAAACCCTTCCAATCACCTAGCAACCATACACGTGGTCAAGCCATTCTCTAATGCAGCCCTGCTGGGTGAAGCAAGCTCAGATCTCACTAGCAAACCTTTGTGGACCTCCAAAGTCTTCAGTCTGAAACTTGCCTTCTCTTTGCCTCACCCTAAGCTGCCCCTTCATGATGGGAGCTGGTGAGAAAAGAGCAGAAAAAAAAAATAACATGGAAAACACTCCAGAGACCCTCTTCTATCCCTCCCCAGCTGAGTCTCCCAGCCATGATTTCAAGACTTGGAAGACATGAGAACTGCCTTGACTGAGCAGCAGGTGGTTCTAGGGACCTTTTCAGGGCATCCACTTCAAAGATAGGAGGCTTCATTCAGCTTATCCTAAAAGCACTTCTTAAAGGAAGCATGCCTGTCAGGAGGGAAGCAGAGGGCTGGAATGCGTGCCTTACCCAAGGCCTGGGATTCAGTCCCCAGCATTGAACATGGCAACAAAAACCCCCTCCAGGATTGACAGCTAACACCTCTTCAATTCCGCCGGGCGGTGGTGGCGCACGCCTTTAATCCCAGCACTCAGGAGGCAGAGCCAGGTGGATCTCTGTGAGTTCAAGGCCAGCCTGGTCTCCAAAGTGAGTTCCAGGAAAGGCGCAAAGCTACACAGAGAAACCCTGTCTCGAAAAAAAAAAAAACAAAAAAAAAACAAAAAACACCTCTTCAATTCTGAAAAGCAAACGACAACGAAGGAAACAAACATCTTACAAATAACTATAAACTGTATGTGATACACAGTAACTCCATAGTGGCTTTGCAGAGTCAGATTTGGAATATAATCAAGCGGCATTTCTGTTTGCCACTTTGGGCTAGGCTCCTTGGATGTCGATGTGGCCACCATTTTGAGACCCAGAGGAAGGCAACAGTAAGTAAATAAAAGTTTAAAAAGGAAGAGAGGGGGTTAGTTTGTGATTGCTACATAGTTGCATGACTTAGGAAAGTCATTTAAGATTTCTGGGCATTGCTTTCAATTCATTAATTTATGTATTCTTTTGTTCATTCACATAATCAAGCATTAATTTGGCTCTGAAAGGAATCCAAGGGATTTTAATCTGTGGAAACAATTGAACACTAACGCAGAAAAGCCATGTTTTGAAAGAATTTATTACTTACATGTCCCAGGAGAAAGAGCATGCTAGTAAGTATTGGGGTGACTTATCAACCAATGATATTCGGTCAACACATGTGGAACCAGTGTTAGCTCAGACACTATTCAAAGGCCCTCAAAAATGTGAATGTTCCCTTCCTCTTGGGTCCTAAGGGGAAAGATTAGAGGGACATCTAATCTTGGATGCAGCCTTGGATACTGCACAAGGGATAGCCATTTCCCACACACGTGAGTGGCATCAGCTGTCTACTCAGTCTCTCTCATGATCTCATCTCATAATCTCCACTGGCTTCTTGTCTGGTTTGCACTGGGATTAGCAGTCTAGTCACTATCAGCCCAGGGCTGTTCTTGCTATCCATTACCATAATTACTTGCCTCTGTGTTGAAATGAAGCTATTGCAACTCTGTTATTATGAACGACGGGCACATGCCAGTACAGGGAAGCCAAGTTCCATTACATTTCTCTCTGTTGACCATGGCTTCCAGGAGACAGCTGCCACTGAGCTTCCCATGGTTTCTGTGACTCCCCCCCTCCTAGAGCACCCTTATCAGTGAAGGTGCCTGTGGCTACTTCTAAGGTCTATATGTTCCTGAAAGAAAGGATTATTTATATTTTGTAGGCCTTTTGCATACAGGGTCTGATCTAACACTGATCGCAGGTTTACTGATCACATATTGTCGTCTGGTAAGTTACCCCAATACTTGTGACAGTAATTATCTTCCCCTCACTCTTGCTCTTTTTATTTCGGTAGATATGTATTTGGGAAGAACTTGAGGGGCTAATTCTTGTTTGATGCCTCTCCTGGGGTTGTCAGTGGTACCCTCTTAGTCTTACCAAATAAATCTACTCTGATCTGACACATCTCTGGAAATATTAACCATTTCCTTGTACTCTGTTGAAATGGTTCCAGCCTGTCTCCCACTCTCTAGCAGTATCTGTGAGACAGGTACTGGAGAACTCGGGAAAATAAGCCCTTTCTTCTTGGCATGGGACAGTGCATTCCTGCTCAGGACATACTGTATCATGAGCCCAGCTACTGAGCACAGAGCTCTGAGGAAAGGCAACAGAGATCACGGAGGAGATGCGTATCATCTTGGAAGCCCAGATGAGAAGCAAAGTGGCTTATTTGGCAGACAATCCAGAAGACAGCTGTGATGGGAAGGGAGGAGAGGGGAAAGCGGGCACTTGAAGTGAATTCAGGGCACTACTTGGAACAACTGGAGCTCCTACCTCTTGGGATCTCCAGACAGTGGAGTGGAACATGCCTCTCTCAATTCACTCCCAGCTCCTCAAGCAACTGAAGGCCCTCTGGCACCTCAGCTGCAGGTGTTTGTCAAGTGTCCTGGCACAGACTGGAGGCAGCGGGGATGAGAAGGTGAGTAACAGTACCGCGTCTCTACAGTCTGCACGTGCACCTATACAGGTTGAGACACAGGTCGTGCTGGACAGAGACACATCAACAAGTCAACAGGAGCCTGGCACTGGGTGAAGGGTGTGAACTGGAGATGTCTAATAGTCAAGTAGCGGAGTGCACAATCTAAGGAAGCGCACACTGAGACCAGTGGGGAGAGTGTGGCTGGAAGTACCACTGAAAATGCAGAGCCGTGTGTCATGCTACAGGCAAGTTCAGAACAGCCCTGAGAATTCAGGTGCTTTGTAGGGGGTGGAGGGAGAATTTGACAGGACACCCAGTGGAAGGAGGCGGGACTAAAATGTATTATTTATCCCCCTGATTGTCAGGACCAGCCTTGGCGGTCCCAAGCAGGCTCCACACTCAATCACATCAGCAGAGCACAAGGCTCCGAGAGGCCCCATGAGGACAGAGACCCCGGACCTCACAACAGTTAGAGAATAATTAGAGTTCAAACAGGCCGTGCAACGTGTACTTCTAAAAGATGGTATGTGGTGATGGGTGGGGTTTTTGTGATTCAAAGAAGGAAGGTAGAGAGTCAGCCGAAACACAGAAAAGTCATAAACAAGTTCATGGAAAAATGCAGCTTATTAAATTAAAAATAATTGTATTTTGAGGAGTCACCGTATTTACATTACTGGAGAACAAGAGGTACAGATTAAATTTGTCATATTTGTTCAAAACTATGCACATAGTTTCCCAGCCCACGGTTACAGTTTTTCTCTTCAACAAACATGGTTCCCATTAAAAACAGTGGCACGCAGCTCATTGTAATTTGTAAAGAGAAAAACAATTTCCCGTTCTCCACCTACCTCGGGTAAGTGATTTCTAGTGGTTCCTTTGGGTGGTGTCTTTTTCCAGTAGAGCTGTGGGGGGAGGAAAGCCTGGTTCCTTGCCCAGGGCTTCAGATCTCTCACAGCTACCTCCCAGCCAGGCACTTCAGCCCCTGGAGAGAGGTACTCTTTAACTTCAAGCTTGTGAAAACAGCGGCATTCAGAAAGGCTGGGGTAGAAACCAGACTTAATAAACCCTAAGAGGCATAGACACACATTGAACTGGGAGGTTAATTTGAGAGTGTCCCACTTGGGGACGGGAGGGAATTGGGGAGGATAAGTTCTTGGAACTTGGCTCAGGGGCAAACACGTTGGCTTGCAGACTTGCCTACTGATGGGGGGCCACTGGCTCTGCTGCTCCTGATGATGGAGTCATGAGGACAGAGGTGACCAGGTATTGGATGCTTTCCTTATGCCTAGTGTTTCCTTATGTGCATCTTTCATTTCATCCCCACGAGCCTTCTCGTGAGCCAAGGGCTTCTGGATCCCATTATCAAACAGTCAAGCTCCAAAGGTACACAGTGGCCGAAGCCCTACGGCCCAGGTAGAGGGACCTTCCCTCAACTCTCCCTCCTGGCCTTTGTGCTGTGCCCTCTGCTGCACAGAAGGGGACAGACTCAAGTGTTTTGTCCATTTTATTATGGAAAGTGAAGACACTGACAGAGAACACAATTCCCCTACCTCCTCAGCCCTGGGACCTCCTCACCAGACCTAGAAACATCAACATTCCATCTTGAAGCAAACCACCGTACAAATGGCCAAGACTCCCAGCCCTTCTGAGTAACTCTGTACACAGTCCCTTGAGAGAAACAAGCCCCTGAAGGGTGGATACAAATGCTGGCCTGGTGGAGTTCAATGGCCTCCATGGTCTTGGGTCTGACACATAGACCCCCTCCTTTCTGGCCAATATCTCTTCCCAGAGGTACACGCTTCCCAGAACACACTGCACAGCAAATAGCCATGGAATTTCCTATGAACACATGCATTTTACTACTCTCTTCCTGCTTGGGGGATTTTGGATACATTTATATGGTTCTTGTAAATGCTAAAGATAAAGCAAGGAATGCAGTTCTTACCTCTCCCTCCCTTCCTCCAATTTTAGTCTTCTTAATACAGGAATGAGCCAGACCCCACCCTTCAAAGCTGAAGGCATTACAATAAATGTGAAAAAAAAACAAGCTATCTTGCCAAGGCCTTCAGAAATTGAAACTTTCACAGGGAGTAAGAATGTTATGAATTCCACTTTTAGGTGAAATAATAATAATAATAATAATAATAATAATAATAATAATAATAATAAAGAGGTGAAGAAATGGTGAAACAAAACATTTATTCCTGTTTAGAGCATTCTGAAAACGTTCTGAGTTTGCCCATGAATCCCCTTGCTCTCTGGATCTCAGTTACAGACAGGTTCTCTTTACATAAGAAGCAGCAGGGCCACATGGAACCAAAATTAACATGGCCAAAGACAGGAAAGCAGACCAGCACACCGTGGGAAGGGCTGAGTCACAGTCTGTTGGGTTCAGGCACAAGGGCAGAGGCTCCTGGGCCCCATCCCTACAGGGAACACAGCCTGGATGGTGGAAGACATTCAGCAGAGTGGAGCTGGCTCCAGAGAGCCTCCTCGGCAGAAAGATCGTAGGAGCCAGTGGGGGTAGACGACACCAAGCAAAGGCCTTCTAGACACAGCAGGACTGACTCGCATATGAACTCACAGAGACAGCGGCAGCAGCATGTGCAGGGCCTGCACAGGTCTAAGCCAGATGGGGTCCCAGCGCTGAGAGAGGAAGTAGATACCAGCCCCCATCCCTAGCTGTCTCCAACTGATAACCACTCACAAAGGACAAGTTAGTTTTCTCCAACGGAGTCTCACTGGTCATACAAACTTAGGGGTGGGCCCCATGCCCAGCAGTAGATGACCAACACAAAGGGAACGCAGTGCAGTGATATTTTTGGAGGTTTTTGTCTCACAATGCTTGGTCCGGCCATCTTTTTCCTTACAGATCTTTGGCTTGCATATTATGGTTTCTGATTTTGTTTTTATGGGTTTTCTGTGTGTGCAAGTGCGTGTGTCTCAGCATCTGTCTGTACATGTATTTATTTATTTATTTATTTATTTATTTATTTATTTATTTTGGTTTTTCGAGACAGGGTTTCTCTGTGTTGCGCCTTTCCTGGAACTCACTTGGTAGCCCAGGCTGGCCTCGAACTCGCAGAGATCCGCCTGGCTCTGCCTCTCGAGTGCTGGGATTAAAGGCGTGCACCACCACCGCCCGGCTATGTACATGTATTTCTTGTGCTTTTTCTTTGGCTTTTTTTTTCCTGTTTGTTTTGTCTTATTCTGATTTGTATATTTTTATTTTACCTTATTTTATTTTGTTGTTTATTTTTTAAATGTCTGTTTGTATTTAATGAGAAATAGAAAGAAAAGGTGTGGATTTGGGCGGGCAGGAAAATGGGGAGGATCTGGGAGGAGTTAGGGGAGGGGAAACATATCAGAATATACTGTATGAAAAAAATCCATTTTCAATTAAAAACAAAGAAGAAGAAGAAGAATGCCTCCTTACAGATGAGAAAAGAAGCAGAGTGCCTGTGTGAAAGCCACCGCCAAGGAATGGGAGCATCCAGTCAGGAGCACACGAGGAGGCAACCATAAAGGTCAGGCAGGGGGAGAAAATGAGAGAGTCTGCAAGATCGGAAACAATTTCTAGCCCAGGTGACCCAACAAGCAAGTGCTGAAGGACACAGGAGCCAGAAGTTGCCTGTGGGGCTATCTAATAGACACCGTCAGAAGGAGCTGGAAATCGTTGTCTCAGCTCTTAAAGATTCAATGGAAGAGCTGGCCATAAATATTCATGAGCTGTTGTGAAACAAAGTAGAAGGTGAAGAAATAAGAAAGAACAGACTTCAGGAAAGAATCGATAGATATATTAGGGAACAGAATGTACTCGGAAACGGCACTTTCAACACTCCCTCACATAGGACAGCGGCAGGGTGACACCATGGGAATCTCTTGCACAGACTGTGAGAAAAGGATGCTTGCTTATCCATCTCCAGTTGGGGGGATGGGGGAGAGAAGGAGGAGGAGGAGGAGGAAAGAAGAGGGGGCTTGAGGCAGTGACATTATAAAGACGTTCGGAGTGTTCAGGGTGGTCCAGCCCCTACCTGCCCCCATTAGTGCCTCAACCAACATTAGTAGAGTTCCAGGAGTTTCAAAGCCTTGTCTGTTCCATGGGGACAATAATGGCCACTATAGTTGTGGTGGTGATGGGCCTTTTAGGGAAAGTGCTCGGCCCTTAGTAAGTGCCGTTTCTGAATTTGTGAAAGCCTGTAGACACATCTGGTTAAAACTGCATTTGAACTGTAAAAAGATGGCGACCCCTTACATCTCCACTTTGTTATGGAAGAAGTGCATTTTCTCATTCTGGGGGTACACTCCTTTAACCTAAAGGCCATTGCCATCTTCGTTGGAGCAGGAGATACTCTACACAGTGGAGGCTGTCAGCATTCCCATAGACTTGGGGACTTTGGAGGGTCATTTCAGACACCTTCTTCCTCATGAATCCCCAGACACATGTAACTGTGCCTCGGCTGCACATTGTCTTGGAAGGTGCTACAGCATACAGGGATGTATGATTAGCTAGCTAAAGGGAGGACTTTGTCTATGCAGCCAAGGAGAAGTCCTCACCTGTGCCAGAGTAAGACTTTTTTTGCATGTGACCCATTTTAGGTCATCCTTCTTATAAGTAACCTTTTGTCCATACACCTGAAAGTACTCCCAGTGAATTCTTTGATTCACCAGAAGAGACTTGGTAGAATGTTCTTATCATGTCACTGGTGTCCCATCTGCCATCTGCTGTGAGTAGATTTTGTTTACATCTCCTCAGGATGAGTCACACATCTGGTCACTGAAATGCCCAGTAAACAGACCACCTCTGCTTCGAGAGATCAGAGCCATCTTGAGACCCCATGGGAATGTTTTTCATCGTTTTTGGAGGCTGCCATCCCATGTGGCTCTGGTGACTTGGGATCAGATGGGCATGGTGTTTCATTTGCTCATTTGACTGGAGAAAATGCTTCACAGTGATTTGTGCTCTAGGGATTCTCTGGGGTCTTCCTTCTAAGTGCTCCTTCTTAATTCAATACAAGCTTATCTGTGCTAACAAATGTCTGTCTGCTCCAGCATTGGAGTTCTTTTGCCTGGTAAATTCCTGCCATCTGATGGATAGGATGCCTACCTCACCATGGTGAGTGGACAGGACTTCAGGCTGACCAGGGAAGGGCTCATTTCCAGTAGTTGATATCCCGTCCCCACAGGAAAATAGGAGCCCTGATTAAATAAAGCACCACAGAGTCCCATTTCCCAGCATAAACAGGGCCAGAAACACCTGTGTGCTGTTGCTCGGGGCAATGAGCATGGCCTTTAGAAGAGGATTAAGGCAGAAAATTCAATATTCCCAATGTGATCTTGACATCAGACACAAAGGGGCAGTTTTGTATAAGGAGAACAACCTGGCAATGTGTTTCTTTTGTATTTGTGTATCTGAAACTTTTCAAAAACATTTCAGATACCTAATACCATTAGCATAACATCACCAAACATCAGGTTTTGCCTAAGAAATAAAGTGTTATATATAAAACTGAAATCCACCCCTAAACAACCCCCACTCTTTCCGAGAGGGCTACGATCTTGAAATCAGGGTACATGATGAGATCAGGCTATGCCTACTTTGTGCTACATTATATAAAATAGTGGCATTTGAGCTGTGAACCCCAGAAGACTCCCTTTTGACTTCATTTCCAGGGAGGATGACTGCAGCCCCCAGGTGGACTCAGAATCTGCACCATCTGTGAGACATCATGCACAGACTGATAAATGGCTCGTTCCTGGAACTAGAAAAGGAGCCATGCTCTATGTTTATTGGAGTGAATTGGAACTGTAGGAGCATAGTGGCTTATTAAAGTCACAGGAAAACCAGGCCTAAGATCCAGGTCTGGTGTTTATTGGACACACCAGACCAAAGAAAGGGTGTGGCTTCCTCATGAGGAACCCATAAAAAGATGGACACCTAGCAGCGTGATGATATGGCCTCACGCCAGCCAGTCTATCACTTGATTCCCAGTGTGCTCTTCAAGGACGAAGGACTTCCCACTGTTCCTGACTCAAATGTTCTCAGCTGTTGACAAAGCCTATCTACTGCTTGCCTGTCTACCTGTTGGCCAGTTTGAACCTGGATCTGACCCATTACTTTGTGCAGCAGCTGCTTCCCAGCACTGGTCTGGTTTTGTATCAATTCCCCCCCGCCCCCCACTTCTGAACCCTTTAACTCATATATATGCATATAGACACATAGATATATTTACTGTATGATATTTAATGTGAGAGTAAAGGAAAGCAAATCTTAGGAAACAAAATGCTAATAACAAAAGATAGAAAAGCATCTTGAGTACCTTAGTGTTACTGCTGAGTCACCTAAGACGCATAGACAAAGCCAAGAGGCAAACCGCAAAGAGACTAGAGCTGCGACTCCATAGCAGGGAGTAATGCATGAACAATACAAAGATAGATAACCCACAGAAAATGGAGCAAAGATGTGAACAGAAAATTCTAGATGGGAAGCCTGATAGCCAGTACGAACATGCTCAGCCGCACCAATAATCACGGGAATAGAATCTAAATGGCAACAAATCGAATTTCTACCCTCTAGACAGGCAGAATTAGAGCCTGGGAAGAGCCGGCTAGTGCTCTCCTGGCAGGAGTGTACTTCAGTGCAGTCTCCAGGAAGCTGTGGAAGGCGGGGTTGGAGATGTGCATAGCTGTGACTCAGCAGCTCCCAGAGGAGCACTGAGGAATGACCTAGCCGCACTGCAGTCATCTGGGTGCGACCGACTCATCCTTTACTAGGGACCCAGCCACACAGCCATTAGCAATGTAATCTGTCTCACATGCCAACTCCATTTACATGCACACCCTCTCCTTCTTCCCTAGATGGTCTCAGCACTTAACCATGGTCACAGCATGCTTTTCTTACATATTGTATTACACATGTAGATCATGCGTATGTATTTTACTGACCACTGTCGTCATCTGTCTGAGGCATTTTGCCTGTGTCCTTTTGTTTCCCAATGACACCTCCCTAGCATATTGGTGTTCTATCACAGGGGTTCTATACCAGTGGCAAACATAAAGGATGAACTCTTCTGCACACATTGGTGTAAAAAGCAAGCAGCAAAAGGGTCTGAACACCATTCAGGTAGATTTCAAAGCACGCAATGGTGCGGAATTTAGGGATACCTACTGGGCATGTAACAAAGTAATATATATGTAGTGTTGTGAAAGCTCCAGAAACATAGATGACACATATGTGTGTTTCCACAAGGACAGAATGTATTGAACAACAACCAATTTACAAGGTCTAGTGACTTCAATGACAGCCATTTGTCATATAACCCACAGACGTTGGCAGCCCAGGCTCTTTGAGTCCATTCTTATTTACCAAGAGTGACATAGGTATTCTGCCGTTTTCTTCCCAAAGTTTGACAGTATTTCATACAAGTCTGTTTTACTGTTTTGGTGTCTGCCCTTCATACAATTGTTAGTATTTCATACACGTCTGTATTTTAGTGTTTATGAATGGTAAAGCAGAAAACTACCTTCCCCTTTCTCTATGGAGCGCCAGTGGCCATGGCCACAGTTTCTTGACTCCTGCATGTTCTCCCTGTCATTGTAATGACATTTCTCAGATGATGGGTTTTCAGAACAGAGCCTTGCTGGATCCAAGCTCGGAGTTGATGGCTTGTGCGTCGCGCCTAACTAGTTCTGTAGCGTTTTCATCCTCAGAGCTTTGGATGGCACTAATATCTGGTGACCCTCTGCCACACCCTTTATTAGTCACTCACAAGTATCGCCTTGGATTTGCTTAGGTTTTCTACTCCACCATAATAATATTAAGATCGTTTTGGAAACTCGTTCCTCTGTGAATGGAGTTGTGTTGCCTCTACAGGTGAGCCAAGTATAACTGTTACACTTGGTAATATTGAGCCATCCACCATGATATATCTTTTCATTTTAGGTCTTTATTTCATATCCTTTGCAAACCTTTATAAAAATCTGTTAGAGGCATACAGCATAGCCTGTTGCTATTTTAGTTGCCGTAGGAGACAGTGTTGATAGTTGCATTGGTATATTGAAATATGGCTAGCGTCTTTTCTTAAAGTTCCTTTTTGTTTTCTGTTGTCCTTCAGAATGAGCTTTATTAGGGGAATGTCAGGCTCTCAGCCACAAGGCCCTTCAAGTGGAATCAGAAAAGATATGGCCCCACAGCATAGCGGCATGATGGGGCCCAGAAGAGAGGACCTTCAATTCCCAGAATATTAGGAGCCTCGTGCTATAGATAGTGAATGGGTCCTGAGACAGACCTTTCAATTTTCTTAGTTCCTTTTCTTTTTAATTTTTTTTTTGTGTGTGTGAGGGGGTTTGTTTTTTTTTTTAATTTTGAGAATTTCATACATGAATACATTGTATTGACAACATTTCCAGCCCCCTCTGTCCCATCTCCAACTTCTCCTGTGTTCCCCCATTCGCTCTCAAATTCATGGCCTTTTCTATAAGTGTGTGTGTGTGTGTGTGTGTGTGTGTGTGTGTGTGTGTGTGTCTTACTGAAGTCATTTACTGTTGTGCATGTATTTGGAGCTGACCACTCGGGATTGGGTAACCTATCAGAGGGTTCATCCTGGGGGAAAATGGGTTCTTCCTCCCTCCGCTGCCATTGACTTTGTAAGGCTCGTCTAAGGATGGGGTCTTGTGAAATTTCTGCCATCCACATTGACATGTTGACTGGTGAGGTCATTGTATGGGTCTTGTTTAGGCGGCCATATCGATGAGATTTGATGGGTACAGCCTCCCTGTAATGTCTAGAAGACACCACCATCTCACAGCAGTCCTCTTGGTCTTCCCGCTCTTGGAGTCTTTTTGCTCCCTCTTACACTGAACCTTAGATGTGGGGGTTGGGCATCCCACAGTCACTTAATTTCTACATTTTGAACAATTGTGGGTCTCTGTAGTAACCTCCAACTGCTGCAAAAAGAAGCTTCTTTGGTGAGGAGTAGGAGCTTGCTGGAAATTTAACATTAATATTGAATATAAGTCGTCATTAAAGATCCTTTATCTTAATTTTGAATCTAGGTTTCACTGTGTGTCCTGGGAAGTCTTAAGTTTCCAATCCTCCTAACTGCACCTAACGATATTTTTAGCCTTTTTATTCTTTATTTTTCTAATGGGGGGCTGTATACATGTGTTGTGTATGCACATGCTGTGCATTTGTGTGTGCAAGCCAGAGGTAGGCACTGGGTGGCTGCCCCCTCTCTCTCCACCTTATTCCTTTTGAGGCAAGGTCTCTCCCTGAACCTGGAGCTTGAATTTTTCAGTGAGGTTTTACTTGCCTACATATTTATTGTGATATAGCATGTATACCATATATAGTTATACATAATAACAATACTCAAATCCCTGTATCATTTTATTTTGTTGCTTATAGTATCAATTAATGACCAGAGAAAGGATGTTAAAAATTCCCTAACAAGGTTGTAAATTTTCAGTGCTTCCTTGTAATTCCCTTGTGTGTATATGTGATTTGGGGTTAAATCACTGGGTACTTCAAAGTTCTTCATCAGGTACAGAATTTTTATGTACAGAATTTATTAGGTACAGAATTTCTCTTGGGACATTCTGTAACATTCTTTATTCTTAATAATTTTTGCCTTAAAATATATATCTGCTGTGAATATAGCTCAAGCAGTTTAGCATTTTCCCTTCATAGCATTTTCTGAGCCATCATGCTCTACGTAGGTTTCTTGCGAACAGCATGGAACAGTATGTTTTAGACTTTATTTGGTGGTAGTAGTAACAGTAGTTGGTGTGTATGTGTGTGTGCACACGCATACATGTGTGCACCTAGGTGTGCCATAGTACTCGTGTGGAGGTCAAAGGACAACTTGCAAGAGCTGTTGCTCTCCTTCCACCACGCGGATCCATGGATGAAACTCAGGTCATCAGGCTTGACAGCAAGCCCTCATACCGGCTGAGCCATCTTGCTGGCATGTATATTTAAGACTCTAATTTCAGTCCAAGCCACTGTGTTATAATACAAATGTGTTACTAATATAATACAAATAGTTACTAAATTATTTGGATTTTCTTTCACCACTGTCATTATTCACTACACTCATTCTCACCTAACCAAAACAAGACTTAAGAGAGTTTATTGCCAGCATAGCTGCACCACAAGAAATATTAGAGAAATACCCTCTGCCAAAGGAAACTAACACCAAGTCTGCAGTTCCGGCTCTGCACAGGAGCAAAGCCAGTTGTGATGGTAAATATAGAAGACTGGCCTTGTGTTTTCCATTTCTCTAGCTGATGACTGAGTGATTAAAGGAAACAGAACAATGATATAGGATGTGCAGCAGAGCATCCATGAGAGAATTCAGGACAGCACAGCAAGGACGGTGGGAAACAGAAAGTTCTTAAGCTACGGAGATGATCTACCATCATGTGAAGATGAACAGTGGGTGTGCACTGTGACCCTAGGTCAACCACCAAAAATTAGTGGGGAAGGGCAGAGGAAGTATCCTCAATAAGCCAACAGTTGGAATAAGATGAACTCACTAAAAATATTCAATCTAAAAATGGTAAGGAAAAATGGGAAATACAGCATAGAGGGAACAAGCAGAAAATTATGACAAGATGAACTATTTAAATCCAATGATACTAAATTCAAAAGATATATTTATGGCCTAGACACTTCAGTTAAAAGGCAGGTGTTTTCATTTTGGGGTGTGGGGAGGAGCAAGATACAATTATGTCCTTTCTACAAGAAACCTACTTCATGCAAGAGGTCACAGAGAGAATAGGGGTGAAATGGTTGAAAAGATATTCCATGTAACAGCAAATAAAGTAAGGGGAATTGGCTAGACTAAAACAAGAACACGTATGAGATAAAGGACAGTTCATAATGACTAAGATATCATCTCATGGTAAGATGAATATAGGCTAAATGCAAAGGTACCCATAACTATCTAGACTGTTTGATGTCCAAATGAAACATTCCATCCTGCAGGGAAGCTGCTTAAACTCAGGAAGTAAATGTCTCAAAGACTTCAGAAAGTCCCAGAAACTGACCAGATTCACTAGGCTCTTTCCTCCCCATGCCTAAACAAGTAGTAAGGAGTGCTGAGAGCCATTCCCAGACCAACCAGCCTGGAAAAGACATTCTCCAGCCTGCACTGTACTCCAGGTTTCCAGCTTTCGTGAGCCATTGCCAATCCTGGGGTGAACCTTGATGATGCAGCTGACTTTGGGTCATTTCTGCTCCTATAAGTAACCATTCACCCATGTTCCTATAAATGACCCCAATAAAACTCATTGGTTCACCAGGATGGAGCTAGGTGGTATCTAATGTGTATAACTACTTAACTATGGTCTGCCATCTGACTCCGATCTGGGAAGAGCAGACATTTGTTAATGTCTTCCCATGAAGAGTTTTACACACAGTGACAGTCAATCTAACTAATTATTTTTGACTTTGGAACAGTCACCCTAACAGGAGGAACACAGATTCTTTTAAAGGAAATACAAACAGTTTATGAAAGTAAATCAAATTCTGGATCATAAAACAAGTTTCAACAGAATTATAAGGACAGAATGCATACAATATACAAACTGAACAAAATATAATCCCACACACACAAAAAAAAAAACAAACAAATAAATAGACAGGGCTAGAGAAATGGCTCAGTGGTTAGAGCAATGACTGTTCTTCCAGGGGACCTTTGGAAGGCTAAAATAACTACAAAGTGGGGCTGGAGAGATGGCTCAGTGGTTAGGAGTGAGCACAGCTCTTGCAGAGGATGGGAGTTCAGATCCCAGCACCTGTACCCAGCAGCTCACAACAACCTTCAACTGCAGCTCCAGGATCTGATGCCCTCTTCTGGCCTCCAAGGGCACTGCACTCACATGCACATGCCCACATTCTGACACATACATACATGCAATATTTTTTTATTAAAAGGTAATCTATAGGCTGGGGAAAATATTTGTAAAATATATTTTTTTAAAAAGAACACTTGCAACTCATTACTAACAAAAACGTAAAACAATAAAAATGGGAAACAATTTGAATCTTTTATAAATAAAACTCATAAATGGCAAGTTAAAACCACAGCCTGACACCACTAACAACCTTACAATGCACCATGTAGAATAAATTAAAAGCACAGTGCACATCCTCCAGAATAATGGCATGGAAAGAGGGCATTCTTTAACACTTGGAACGTGGGAATATACTGCCTTGCATAGCAAAAAGGACTTTATAAGATGATAAAATGGGGAGATATGTAGTACAATCTGATGTGTCCAACCTAATCATGTCTTTCTCTGACATGGCCAGAGGGAGATGCAGTGAACCAACTTGGGAATGTCCACCAACTCACAATCATTAAAAAAAAAAAAAAGAAGAAAAAAAAAGAGCAGTGAATGAGCAAAGATCCTCCCCCAAAGTCTTCAGAAGAGACCTCAACCCTGCCAGCACCCTAAATCCAACAAGACCTGTGCAGAATTTCAGATCTAATAAACATGTGCTCCCCAGGCCACTTCACCTGTGAAGGTTTACTGAAGTTTTCCAATGTCAGGGAGGAGGTAAAGCAACTGGAACTCCCAGACATTGCTGGTGGGGTTTGGAGATTCAAAATGCCACAATGACTTTGGAAAACGTTGTGTCATTTATGGTGAAGTAACATGAACTTATCATGTAAACCTGCAATATTATTCTTAGGTGTCGGTTCACTGGCTATAAAAACTCATATCCAGTAATGATGTTTCATAACATTCATTTCAGCCATTTTTTAAAAAAAATAAATTCGATGTCTGTCAAAACGGATAAAGAAAATTAAATATAGCCTGGCCTGGTGGCACAGGACTGTAATCCTAGCTACTTGGAAGTCTGTAACAGGAGGATCAAGAATCAAGACCTTCATTCTGGGCTACAGAATGAGTTCAAGGCCAGCCTGAGTGACTTAGCAAGACCCTTTCTCAAATTAAAAACAAACAAATTGCTGGAGAGTAGAGGAAGCTGAGGGATGACTCACTGGGTAAGAGCACTTGCTGTTCAAGCATGAGGACCTGGGTTTGGAGCCCCAGGATGCACGTAAAGCTGGACATGGCTATGCATGCTATAATCCCGACACTGGGATGGGGAGCAAAGGGAGGGGGATTGCTGAGACCCACTGGCAGACACTCTGCCCCAGCTTCAGGCTCAGTGAGAGAACCTGTCTATAGGGAATATATTGCACAAATGCTAGTTGGTCTTAATAAAAACCTAGAGCCAGATATTGGGGTAAATACTGAAAGATCAGAGAGACAAAGGAGCAAGCCATAGCCACCTCTTACCTCACCAGCTCCTCAGCCTGAAAGGGGTTGAGCTCCTGTCTCCTCCTGCCTTATATTCCTCTCACCGCCCAGCCATATCACTTCCTGTTCCCTCCCTCCTAGTGCTGGGATTATAAGTGTGTGCCTCCCAAGTACTGGGATCAAAGGCATAAGATCCCAAGTGCTGGAATTAAAGGTGTGTGCCACCACTGCCTGAACTCTATGGTTAACTAGTGGCTAGCTCTGCACGCTGATCTCCAGGCAAACTTTATGTGTTAGAGCACAAACAAAACATCAGCACAGGAATAGGCAAAGAATAATAAAGCCGGGCATACAAAATCCACCTCTGGCCTCCAGACATGGGAATGCACACCTGCAGACACATGTGCACATACAGGCATACACCATACACACAACAATAATAGTAATTAACAATACAGCCAAACAAACAGAAAAGCAGGAAATGTAGCTCAACAATAGATCTCGTTTAGCATGCATGAGACCCTGGGTTTGATTCACAGCATTGGAGAAGAAAGGAAGAAGGGAATGAAAGAGGGAGGGAGAGAGGGAAGGAGGGAGGGAGGGAACGAGCAGAAAGATATCTTTCCGTAATTAAAAGGAATGAGCTACTGATCTAATCAACAAATAGATGAATCTCAAACTCCATTCTGCCAAGTCAAAGAGGGAAAATCATGAAAACAGATGTTGTATGAGTCTGTTGATATGAAGTTCCAGGAAATCCAAACACTGTTACTGTAAGCCAGGCAGTAGACACAAGACTATGGTGGGGTAGAGGCAGAGGACTGGCTGCAAAGGACAACCAAAGAAAGTTTAAGAGCGATGATAATATTTTACTTTATAAATTTGTTGATTAACAACAATAAACTTTATTTGAAATTTATCACATTTCACACTTAAAATTGGTTAATTTTTGTAAGTCATTTATATCATAATAAAAATAGGTTTAAAAGAAATAAAATTGACAGGCTTAAGCCATTACTCAAAAGCAATGAAAAAATAACCTGGTAATTGTATCCATTTAAATGTGCTGTAATTACTTAGAGTATATTTGGGTCTATTCTCAATATCGGATTTTGTACTTTCTTTTCATAGTGATTTTTCATTGTTTTTACATTTTATTATATTAATCAGATTTTCATTGTTACTACCAACAATGAGGTGGAAGATATATATATCTTCTACACCACCAGTAATTAGAGCACGTTTAAATTGATGCAATTACCAGGTTATTTTTCATTTCTTTTGAGCAGTGACTTAGGCCCATCGATTTTATTTCTTTTAAATCTATATATGTCTCCCTATATATGTAGTGTGTATATGTTTGTAAGGATGCATGTGTATGCACATATGCACGCACAATATAGAGGCCAGAGGATATTGGCAAGTATTATTCTCAGGAATGCCTTCTACCTTTCCTGAAGTTCACCAATTAGGCTAGAGTATCTGGCCAGAGAGCCTCAGAGATCCTCCTGTTTCTACCTCCCAACTGCTGGGATTACAAGCATGATCTGGAATCATAAGCATAAACAATGACATCTGACATTTTTTTTCTTTTCTGTCTTTTTTTCCCCTGAGGCAGGGTCTCACTGTATAGCTCTTGGCTGTCCTAGAGCTCTCTATGTAGACCAGGATGGCCTCGAACTCACAGAGATCTGCCTGCCTTTGCCTCCCAAGTGTTGGGATTAAAGGTGTGAAGCACTCTGCCCAGCTTCACACCTGGCATTTTTATGTGAGGTCTGAGATCAAATTTCCAAGCTCTCCACCACCTGGGTCATTCTCCCCAAGTCTCATAGAAGTTATATATTCTAATCTTACTATTTGAGCATTTATTTTTAAGATATTTATCAAATTAATTTAACTAGGTCTAAAGTTCCCCAAGTTGCTTTAGTCTCCATCAGAGTACACGAGAGCACTAAAATTCCTCCACTTCCATTGCCTGTCCTGGCTCCCCAGGAGTGTGGTGTACTGTTTGAATTCATCATGTGTTATGGCTTCTGAGGAAGGCATTATTAACACAGTTCTTCCGCACAGTGTTTGTTTAGACCACCTCATATGTTTTGAGGCTTGTTCTCCATCTTAATTTGGCTTCTCCTCTTATGTAGCTGGAGAGTTTCTCTCCAGCTCCCGCCAATCCCCAGCAGTCCCGCAACCCACTTATAAAATAAACACACAGACTCTTATATTATTTAAACTAGCTAGCTGTTCTTATATCTTAAATTAACCCATTTCTTGCCACATGGCTCATGGCTTACCAATATCTTACATGTTGGTACTCATGGTGGCAGCTGGCAGCGTCTCCTGACACAGCCTTCCTGTTCCCATAATTCTCTTTTCTGCTTGTCCTGCCTATACTTCCTGCCTGGCTACTGGCCCATCAGCATTTTATTTATACAGAGCGACATCCACAGCAGTCTTACATGTTTTTCTTTGAGTCTTTCCTTGTGGATCTGTGAGTGGCAAATGCTGCTTTATTTTCTCCTTCCTATTTCCCTTCTTCTTCCTTGAGTCAGGGTCTCACTCTGTAGCCCAGGCTGGCCTGGAACTCAACTTCCCCCGTGCTCCCCTCCCTTTGGATTAAAGCTATAACCCTAGAAGGATGCTACTGTCTTGCCTTCTGCTCTCAGTGCGAGCGCTGGGAAAGCCACGGCCGTCCTCAGCATTGCTTGGTATTCGATCTCTTTTCCACTTTTGCTTTCAAATGTTCTCCTCTTAGCACTTATTGGTTTTACTAGGAATTATGTGTGTGTTCTTTCTCCAAGCCTAGGAAGCTGGCGATTTCTATTGGAGAACTCACGTCTTTAATTAGTTCAGAGTCGCTATCCGCTTTCCTTTAATATTATTATATTACATAATATTATAATGATAGTTTCTGAGGTTTTCTCTATTATCTCTTTCTGCTACTCTTAATAGAGCTACAAAATACATTTTTTGTTGTTTTACACTCTCATTATCTTAAATCCCCTTGTATTTTCTGTCTGATTTCTCTGCTATATTCTAGATATCATCTAACCTTTAGCACAGTAATTTTCTCTCCAGTTGAGTTAATGCACTGCACAATCCACTCACTGGCTCTTGGCCAGTGTTTCCCGTATATAGAAGGCCTATCCCATTATTCCTTAAGCCTTCCTTCCTTCATGGAATGTCTTGATCTTTGCTCCAGGACTTAATAACTCATGTTGTGCTCCTAAGTACTTTTAGCACACCTCTCCCTCACTGGTGGCTTATCTATTACCTTAAGTTCATGGGACTTGAAGCCAAGCATTGGCCGAGTTTGCCTATTCTTCGTCACGGTGAATTGTTTCATCATGCATTTTTGGTGGTTTTAATCATGAGCTCATCTTTAACAGGGCCTTCTTCTGAGAAACACGTTGTGCTGGGGTGTCACTAGCGTGTGCTTTGGGATTTCAGGCGTTCCAGAGATGTCTACTTGGGGACAGATTGTCGTGTTTATGCAAATAATTCCTGAGCCGTGTTTCTGAGCAGATTAAAAGTCATGTTTGGGCCTAAAACCCAGGGTCAGATCTGAGCTTAATTTTTCTCTAGGGAACTCTTTTCAGCAATCCCTCAAGCTAAGACTATTTCCTTGTCTTCCCCTGAGCCAACAGACAGAGCTCTGATCTCCACCCCAGTGCGCTTCAACTTCTTACAAGTTCCCGGTTTACACTCCTCGGATTCCAAGACCTTGTCTCCTGCTTTTGATGGATGTTAAATACAAGTCTCTAGTTTACTGGGACCAAAAATCAACTTCCCTGTCAGTACTGGGCACATTCCTCTGATTTCCAGCCTCATTTCTAATGCTCATCATCTCTGCTCTGCAGGTGTTTAAGGATTACATCTATCCAGAATCCCTTCATGTTTATAGCAGGACTGAGTTCAACTCTCTCCATCCATCATCTTTCTGGAAGAAGAAACAACTCTGTCCATTTAGTCATGTGGCTACCTCCCAAGAAACAGTTTGAGAGTAATCTGTGGCTATGTATACAGACCCAAAACACATTAGCGAGTTGAAGTATTTGTCCAGTAATCCAGATGTTTTTGTCTACATGGCGTCAAGGGTTCAGACGCACTTGTTCAGTTCATCTGGCATTTGAAACTATAACACACTCACATTACTAAGCACATTGCTATTTCACAAACCCAGCAATCCCATGGGTGTCACATTGTCTCTTATTTGCTGAGACTCATGTTGGAGTACATAACTTTGATTTGAACATGTTAAAATGCTGTCATTCTATTTTGTTTCTCACATGTACATGTATGTGTTGTGTGCATATGTGTGTGCTTGTTTGGTGTGTATGGGCACATGAGAGTGTACACAAGTATGTGAGAACAGAGGCTGAAGGCTGATGTTGGAAGTCTTCCTCTATCACTCTCCACTTTATTCACTGAGGCAAG